>JAQZBX010025094.1:0-29751 GCA_029593785.1 Cabassous unicinctus | reverse complement strand
CTCCCATTCCCACATTTTCCCCTATTAATAACGTTTTACATTAGTGTGGTACATTTGTTATAATTGATGAACCAATATTGAAGCATTGCTACTAACCAAGGTCTATAGTTTACATTATGGTTTACCCTTTGCACTGTACAGTTTTATAGGTTTTGACAAAATGTATAATGGTCTGTATCTGCCATTGGAATAGCTAACAATTCCAATGCCCTAAAAATGCCCTATGTTCTACATTTTCTTCCCTTCTCCTCTCCTCAGAACCTCTGTATATCAATGTTACAAGTTTTTCTGTTAGTACAATAAAAATGTCTACCTTGGCCCGGTTTCGCATTCTCCCTCAATTTTGAGGCTTTTGGGATAATGTTGCCCACTCTGCTTCAGATTAGGAGGGGCTCAGATCTTATGGGGCAAATGGAAGTAACTGTTTTGCTTGCAGTTCTAAATACTGTTTTTTTTTTTTTGGGGGGGGTGAGATTTGTCATCCTTTTGTTAGTTGTCCTGGGTGAGTCTGATGAACTGGAGGGTAAATGTTGGCTGCAACTCTGCTGAGATTCAGGACTCAACCAGCATATTGACAGACCAAAGATTTAAGTCTCTCAGACAAATATTTAATGGGTATAGTGCTAATTATAGATTCAAATAAAAGGGGTAGAAGAATCATGAGTAGGGAAATTATAAATGAGACTAACTCTGTTATATTGCGGAAACAGATTATCATATATTCCAGGGTAAGGCCCACTGATGGGGTGCTGATTTCATGAGGCTGTATGTCTTGCCTATAGTGTCCAGATGTTTCTAGAGCACTTGGGAGCACCTCTGTATGAGGTTTTGCTTACTATGGCAGTTAGTAGGGTCTGTCTGAGATATACATGAGAGTAGTCTCTGAAATAACCTCCCAACTTGCTTTGAAATCCCTTAGCCCTAAAAGCATTATGTATTTAATGCTTCCCCCTTTTGGTCAAAGTCTTTTTCCAACTGTGTCGCTGGTTAGTGCTTGGTAGTAATCCCACAGTGCCATGGAAGCTTATCTCTGGGAGTCATGTCCCACATTGGGGGGAAGGTAGTGAGTCTATTTGCTGAGTTTGGTTTAAAGAGAGGCCACATTTGAGTAACAAGGAGGTTTTCATGAGGTAACTCTTAGTTGTTATCAGGCTAAATTTCACTTTTACAAGGATAAAGTTCATAAGTATGAGCATTAATATCAAAGGCTTGGCATATTAGACACTGTCTAATGAAAGAAAACTCCAGGGATTTTAGCCACTCGATTTGAGAACGTGGCAGAACTTCCCAGGATGGGAATTAATATTTTGTTGGTTATTGTATGGTCTCTACCCACCAAGAGAAAAATCCACATTCATTTTGCATAGCAGCATGGCCCAGGTGTACCCCTCCCCTCACACCCTCCTACCACTGACCCCCTGCACCAGTGACAATCCCTTGGCATAGATCCTGCAAGAACACTCCCACCATTGTATTCTCAATCACAATCTTCGGCCTCCCCAGAGTTCACCAAGCCACACTTCATGTGTTCCTTCATCCAGCCCTTCCCCGAACTCCATGGATTACCCAAACCTCCCCACCTACTCACACTCACACTCCATCATCTTTGACCCCCCTCATATTGCTGCACCAATATGTCAATTAGGTCTAGTTTCTTAACATATTATTCAAGATCTCTGTTTCTTTATTGACCCTCTGCCGAGATGTACTGTCTAATGGTGATAGTGCTGTATTGAAGTCCCCTACTATGTTGTAGAGCCATCTATTTCTCCCCTTAGGTTTGCCAGTATTTGCCTCATGTATTTTGGGGCACCTTAGTTAGATGCATAAAATATTTGTGATTGCTCACTTTTCTTTGTTGATTACCTATTTTATTAATATATAATGTCCTTCTTTGTCTCTTACAAAGGTTTTTCATTTTGTCTGATAGTACTCCTGCCCTTTTATGGTTACTATTTGCATAGAAAATCATTTTCCAACCTTTCACTTGCAACCTCTTTGTGTCCCTGGTTCTAAGGTGAGTTTCTTGTAGACAATATATAGATGGGTCATATTTCCTTATCCATTTTGCCAATCTGTGTCTTTTGATTGGAGAGTTTAATCCATTAACATTCAATGTTATTACTGTAAAGGCAGTACTTATTTTTGTCATTTTTCTTTAGGCTATATATGTTTATATATGTCATTTTTAATTTTTATTTCTCTGTTTATCCTTTTAGTTACTCTTACTAGTAATGTTCCTTTCTACACTCTCCAACCCTCTCTCTCTTGTTTTTTCCTTTCAATCTGCAGAACTCCCTTTAGTATTTCTTGAAGGGCAGGACTCTTCTTGACAAACTCTCTCAATTTCTGTTTATCTGTGAATATTTTGAACTCTCCCTCATTTTTGAATGCCAGTTTTGCTGTATACAGAATCTTGGCTGGCAGTTTTTTGTTTTTTTTTTCTTTTAGCACCTTAACTATGTCATACCACTGTCTTCTTGCCACCATGGTTTCAGAATAGAAATCAGCACTTAATCTTATTGAGCTTCCCTTATATGTGATGAATCTCTTTTTTCTTTCTGCTTTCAGAATTCTCTCTTTGTCTTGAGCATTTGACATTCTGATAATTATATGTCTTGAGGTAGCCCTGCTAGAATTTTTCTATTTGGAGTGTGCTGTGATTCCTGGACATGTACATCCATGTCCCTCATAAGAGTTGGGAAAGTTTTGGCCATTATTTCCTCACGCACTCCTGCCCCTTTCCTTCTCTTCTCCCTCTGGGATGCCTATAATGTATATGTTTGTGTGTTTTACATTGTTGTTCGATTCCCTGAGTCCCTGCTGAAATTTTTTTTTTTTCTATCTGTTCTACTATCTGTGTGATTTTGGATGTCCTATCTTCAAGGTCACTAATTTTTTCCTCTGCCTGTTCTAATCTGCTGTTATGAGCATCTAGTATATTTTTAATTTCTTGCATTTTGCCTTCCATCACCATAAGATCTGTAATTTTTAAATGTATGTTTACAATTTTGTCCATATGTTCCCCCAATGTCTTCTTAATATCCTTTATCTCCTCCTTCACTTCATTGAGTTGATTAAGAATATTTGTTTGGATATCCTTGATTAGTTGTTCCACATTCTGCATCTCCTCCTGCTTTTTAGTATGCTCATTAGGCTGGGCCATGTCTTCCTGTTTCTTAGTATACCTGTAATTATTTTGCTGATGTCTAGGCATCTATTTATCTTGATGAGCTTATTCTGTTGATTAGTTTCTATTTCATGTCTCAGGTTTTATTTTTGTTTGGTTTGGGATGAAGGGTCCTCTTTGAGACTTGGTTCCACTTATTCTGTATCTTCGTAATTGTCTGTGTTCAACTGAAAAAATATTTGGTACACACACATACACAAAATAAAGAAAAGAAAGAAAGAAGAAGGGAAAAAAAGAATTCAAAAGGAGGGAAAAGGAACATTAAAAGATACAGAAAAAAGTAACAAGAGCAAAAAATTATAAATATGAAAAGGAATAAAAATTAAAAAGTTGATAAAAAGAAACAGGAAAAATTAAAATAGAAGATCAGAAAAATGAGAAGAGAAGAAAGAAATGAAAACAAAACAGGAAAAGGTGGTAAGAAAGAAAAAAGGAAGAGGGAAAAAATGAAAGAAAGAAAAGAGATAAAGAAAATAAGGGAGAGAGAAAAAGAAAAGAAGAAAAACACAAGCCTTCCTCTCAGGTCACCAGCAACCATCTCAGGCTGCTTGTGCCTGCCAGTCAATCACCCCTGCAACTCCCCTCTCCACAGGTAAGGTAGGATGTAGAGAGAGACATTAAAAACAAAACAAAACACTTCTGTCTAGGTCCCCCTTCTCAAGGCTGCTTGTCCTGCTGTTGCCTCTCCCATGGAGCCCCTGAGTGCCTGACAGCTCGTCGGATCACTCTCCCAGCTCTCTTCTCCTCCAGGGTGGTTGGGCACCTGTCAGTCCATCCAATCACTTCCCTGGTTCCTGTCTCTCAGGGCTGGCACGGTGTGTGTCAGCCCTCCTGATCAAATCCTCCCTCCTGTCTTCCTGGAGCTGCTTAGGTGCTGGCTTTTGGCTCTCTTCTTCCCTGGAACTGACTGAGAGCCAGTCCACCCATCCTATCTCACCCCTCACACTTTCCTTTCCCCCCTGAGCCAGCTGGGTGCCAGCCAGCACTCCCGGTTACCCCACTGTTTCCCTCAAAAGCACTGGCAGTACACCCATTTGTGCTTTGGCTCTCCTCTCCCCTGGGCTCTGGTCCTTTGCTTGATCACTCCTCCCCCTGCTTCCTTCTCCCTGAGCCTGGGTGCCAGCCCCCACACCTGATTGCCCTGTGGCTTCTCTCCCCTAGAGAGCCTGCTGGGTACCATCATACACACCTAGTCGCCCAGTAGCTCTCCTCACTCTCAGACCCAGCTGAGAGCTGGCCTGCCAGCTAGATAAATTCCCTTGGAACCAGATTCCTCAGAACCAGCTGGGCAGCAGCTTGCCTACTCTAAGTCCCATGGCTTCCCTAACCTCCAGAGCTGACTGGGTCCCCTCCTCTCCAGTTACCCTCTCTGATTGCACTTGTGGTCCTGCAGCTTCCCTTATGCCAGGCAAGCCTGCCTACCTTCCTATACTTTCTGTAGGAGGAGTGCAGCCTGATGTTCCCTACTCCACCATCTTGGATCTCCCCCTATATTGAGGTTTTATTGTCTTCACAGTTGGTGTTTGGTCTATCTAGCAGGGTGCTAACATATGAAGAGAACAAATACATTGATCATTATACTTACCTGTGGATGTTTCCACTAGAAATCTTTTTATTCCTTGTCATATAAATGATTTCAACCATTGTTGGCTACATTAAATAATTTAATATCTAAAAATTTTTGCCTAAAGTGTTCTTTAGAGAAGTGACTATTGACCAACATATATCAGTCTTGCATCATCTGTATTATCATTATAAACTTTATTTTCTATGTAGTCTTTCTCTTTAAATAAAATTACTACAAATGGGACTCCTGAGTTGCTATAATGATGTGGGCAAATCAAGGTCACTTTCCCATCTCCTATTTATTCCTTTTTCCAATTGTCATGTATAGGCCAAAAAAGAGAAAAAGAGAAAGAGGAAAAATGCAGTGGTAGCATGGCTGTTTGACAGTCTTGCTTTGTTTAGGAAAGTGTTCCAGTATGCCCTAACTCTACCTTCACATTTATCCCATTAGAGGAAGACATGACAACTCTAGATACATACTTTACATTTATTTCCTACAAGCAAACAGAACAAAAGGTACCTTTCTAATTAGAGAGGCTATTAGCTTTTATTTTAAAAAATGCATGAATATATTTAAAATTCCTATAATGTGATGTTAATTTGAATTTAAAAACCCTTCTCCATTTAGAAGTAGTGCGTGTATGTATATATTTCACATATGTTTACTAAAATAATGTAAGAAACACATGGGGACATTTTTGGGAAAATTTTTTTAAAATTAGTTTGCATGATTTAAAATAAAGAAAATGGAATGGTAACAACAGTATACCTTATGAGAAAAAATGATAAGGTAAAATATATGAAACAGTGAATTTATATTACTCGCCTAATAGAAAAATTAGTGAATCTTTTAGGAATGTATTTTTCTGCAAGTAACTCGACTATTGTAGTTTAAATATATGTCTTTAATTTTCTTACAAACCAATATGTCTGGAGGTTGATAGTTCACAACTGGTAGACTGTCTCTATGATGTTTTCAGGGATATAGATTATTTCCGTCTTTATGTTCTGCCATGCTTAGAGTGTTGCATTTTGTTTTCATGATTATTGCCTTATGGCCCCAAGATGGCTGCTAGATCTCCAGGCTTCATATCCACATTTCAGGCAAGAATGAAGGGGAAAGACAAAAGTTTAATAGCAAAAGAAATATACCATCTGAGACGGACTTTTCTTTATTAGGCAAACTAAAAACTTTTCTGGAAGTCTTACCCAGGAGATTTTCCTACATCTTATTGGTTAGACAGTGTCACATTGTCACCCTTAGCTGCAAAAGAATATTTTATAGTAGAGCAGGCAAAAGAAGACATAGCTGGGAGGTGTGTTGAGTGAGTCAGCTGCCACAGATTAATTTTAACAATTGGTAGTAAGCAATACTTATGTGCTAAGGAAGAAATGTTCTTGAAATTAAATTCAAAACTTCTTAAATTAAATTCAAATCTTCTAAGCACCATTCATGTGAATAAGAAAGCAAAATAGCTTTCTGTCTAACAATAACTATTTATCTGTCCTCTTTTTACATGGTACTATGTACTATCAGTTATAAATAATTCAAATATTTCCAAACCTAAATTAGAATATTTGATTCAATGGATAATAATAATCACAACTACAATTTGTTAGGTACCTAAAAAGTGCTAGGTATTTTAAATTGTTATAAAAAAAAATCTAAATGAGTACTTGTATATCCACTTTTGATATGAAGAAACAGCCATAGAGAAGTTAAATAACTTGCCCAATACCCACATCTTGAAGTAGTAGGTTTTGGATTTGAACCTAGGTTTTGTATGACTTAGAGCTTGCACTTGATACCCATACCAACTTTATTGAATAGTGACCATTAAAAATGAATAACATATTTATCACAATGTGATCATATGAAGATTGCTGTATAATATGTTTCAGATCATCACCACTACTCAGACCTAGCTCTGAGGACGACTCTTCAAAACCCACATTTCCCTATCTTTTTACAACTTCACCTTCCTGTAGGCTGTGACCTCCTTTTCTTTACCATCAGATTTGGCTGTCAGTAAAAATACTGATATGAAAATAATTTGGAATTTTTATTTAATCAGATTCAAAGATTCAAGCTAGAGGAATAATTCTCCTATGAAAGAATGGGGCGGGGGGGGGCGGGGATCAGCTACCACATAGGTAAAAGAAAATATTTTTATTTGTTCATTTTATTTTCACCAGCAGGTTTTTCCCTCCAATTCCCTCTAGCCCATCAACGTAAGTAGGATGTTACTCAAATTTGGGGGATCAATATTCTTTCAGTTGTTCAGTCCAAAAGTCTTATAGTTGTCTCTCTCCTCATTTTCACAGCCCATTTTTGATCTGCCAGTGCATCCCATAGCTTCTTACATGGTTTTCCTCTTTTCAACCTTGACCTTCCATTCTGTTTTCCAAAGGGCAACCAGAACGATCTGGTGAAAATGGAAGTCAGATCATGCCACCCTTCTCCTTGGTACTCTTCATCCCTCACACTGTAAGTCAGTCTTCACAATACCTTGGAGTGCCCATGTGATCTCATGCCTGAGACCTCTCTGATCTTCTCTTCTCTTCTCTTCTCTTCTCTTCTCTTCTCTTCTCTTCTCTTCTCTTCTCTTTCTCTGTGCTCCAGCAACGTGGGCTTCCTTTCAGTTCCTTAAACTTTCCAGGTGCTCTTACATCCCTTCATATTGTTCCCACTGCCCTGGGATGCTCTTTCCTAGATACTGGCAAATCTAGTTCTCTCATTTCTTTTAGATTCTTACTAAAAAACATTCCTTTCCACTGAGGCTTTTCCTGGTCACCTTATTAAAAATCTCAACCTTCCCCTATTTTTAGATCTACCTTAACTGCCTTAATTTTTCCCCTTAGAGCCTATCACTATCAGGCATTCTATTGCTCATATTTTACTTATTTATCTTGTTTATTGCCCATATCCCCCCACCCCAGAGTGTAGGCTCAATGAAAAGTTGAGGTTTTTATTGGTCAGTTTCCTACAAGTTCCCAGCTCTTAGAACATTCTGGTACATAATAGATACCCAATAAATATTTGTTGATAGAATGAACAAATAAATGAACAAATGAATATGGAAGGTCAATCTTTTCTGAAGTGTCTGACAGTATCTAAGGATTCTTGAAGGTTTTCTTAGATTGCAGTTGCAACTTATGTGACTATTAAACTATTTGCATGTTTTTTGTTTGACTTCACTTGTTGAACCTGGCTATTTTCAACATTAATATTAATTGCCTATGTAGTATATAGTAGAGTATTTTAGACTCTGGATATTGGGATTCAGATTTTGACCTTCAAGTCTCTCCAATAGCAAAACTGGAAGGCTCTTTGTAAACTTTTATAAGACTTTTAGAGATTCTGCTTGGATTACATTTCTGATTTTTCTTTCGTGATTTATTTCAGCTTGTTAAAATATTTTGTGTCTTAATTATTTTGTACTTTCATTTTTATTATGCAAAATTATTCAGAATAAAACATGCATATTCTAAAAAAAAAGGTAACATGCGGACAGTGTTGCAAAACTCCAGGTGGGAGCTGTGACTGTCATGTAGAAATGACATATGTAAAAGTTATAAAATATACAACTGAAATGTTTGAAGGAGATAGGTGTCATTTGGGGGAGATTTATTCTCAAAGTCATAAGAAACAAATGGGATGTGATCCCACCTGTTCCTTCTAGAGGTTCTCATTGCATTGCCATGTTTAATGGCAATTTATGTGCTGTATTACAAACAATTTAAATTAAAAAAAAGACAAGCTCTTGCCTTCTGGAAAATAGACCAGTTAGAAAAATGATGCACAGTTGCAGAATTAAATATGTTCATTGAGTTGTTAGAACCACTTAAATTTAAAAAAAAACAGTGATATGGAAAGGCACGTGAAAGAAGCTATACAAACTTTATTTGTTTGATACACTTGAAAAATCTTTAAGGATATAGCTGTTCTTTTTTTGAGATAAAAATAATCTATTGTGAAATGCACAAATAGTAAGTGTTCAATTTAATGAGTTTTATCAGATGCATATGGCCTTGCAACCTACAGCCTTATGAAAAATAGTCATTGCCATCATCTCAGCAAGTCCCCTCATTTCCTTTCCCCGTTAATCCTCTCCTTCGCCCAGAAGAACCATTTTCTGATTTCTTTAGCTGCTGATTATTTTTGCCTAATATTGACTTCGTATAAATGGCATCTTGTACTTGTGCTCAGCTTCCTTTGCTCAGCAGAACATCTGTGAGTTTTATCCATGTTGTTGTGTGTATCAATAGTTTGTTACTTTTTATTGCTGGGTTGTATCCCACTGTATGAATATACTAAAATTTGTTTATCTTTTCTCCTCTTGATGGAATTTGAGTTTCCAGCTTTTGCCAATTATGAATAAAACTGCTATGAGCATTCTTGTGCCAGCGTTTTTGTGGACATGTGTTTCTATTTCTTTTTGTAAATATTTAGGAGGGAATTGATAAGTCAAAGAATAGGTGTGTGTTTAACTTTATAAGAAATTATCAAACCTTTTTCCAAAGTGGATGTACTATTTTACACTCCAAGATATCTTTCTAGTCTTAATGTTTTTAAAAAGGTATACTGTAATGTTCTTCAGTCTATAACAGAAAATGGCCAAGCAGAGAGCTGAGATTAGGGGCCAAAAATCACTCTTTAGGTGTCAGGTAGTTAAGTGTGGACTGAATAGCTACTGTTTTTGTTTTCCTCTGAGCCAGGAAAGTGGGGTATTTCTGATTTTCTGGGGATCAGCTATTGAACAAAATGTTCATGAAAATCCACGTGTTAAAAGGGTGCTTGGAACCTACTTTATAAGTAGGAAGATAAGAAATTTCTAAACTGTGATTAATCCTACTGATAGTTTGAGTTCACAGTTTTAATTTGTACCGCCATGCTGTTCACATTTATCAAAGCTAACATGTATTTTGACAAGCCACTTTTACTTTGTTTTTTCCCCATCCATTTTGATGGATTTCTAACTTTTTTTTCACTCACCTCATCAAAATGTTGCTTTTAAAAAGAGTTATTTAATGTCCAAAAGGACATAGAATTTTTGAAACTCCTTTCCCTCTTTGAAAAAGGGAGTTGTGTTTTGAAAGAAGTTTAAAAGGAGTTTCATTCTGGAAGAACTTCAAATCGGTTCTGAATTCACTCTCCAGAACACCTGGCAAAACCACTCCTTCTCACCCTTGCCTGTGCACCATTTTTCTGCAGCTATGACTGTGAAGGTAACAGTAAGTTTCCTAAAATGCATATGATTCCACAAGCCTGTTCTCATCTAAAATATTACTTTTCCTCAGAAACATATTTGTGTTTGAGCAAAAGCAACTTCAGGATGAGATCTTGAGGGATGGTTGAAAACAGGTACCGTGGAAAATATTATTGATTTTTATAAATGTATTTGGCAGGGAATGTGTACTGAGTTGTCCAATGTAAGCCTGCAGGATTTCTTTTTCCATTGGTAATATAGTAGGGTCCTCTTTCAATAAACATTAGCTTTTGGAAAACATAAAAGGTCAATTTTGGCCAACTGCATCACTCCTCACTCTGCCATCTGTAAAAAATTTAGACTTTGCCTTTTTGAATGACCCTTTAAAAATACACAAGAACTAATTCTATCCTTTACTCTTATAAAACTTCCTCTGGACTCCAGTGGGAACATTTTAGAGTCAAGTTCTGAGGGCTAAGGACATTTCACAATGGCCTCTTGTGAGAACGTCCTTGTGCAGGGTCTGGCCAACTCATTCCTCCTAAAAGGCTTCTATGATCTTATTGGTTTTCGAGCTTCAAATAGACTCTGCTGAAAAGTGGTTATGCCTCTTGGAGTTTGATATATATTGACAGCAAAGAAGAATCTTTGGAGGGAAAAAGAACCAACTGGATCTAAAAAGAGGATTCATGTCTACAAATCCATTTCATCCTGACATTCCAAGGCAGTGCAATATCCAAAGGAGCTGCCCTACTCTGCCCATTAGGCATTCATCGGTAGTTTATCTATCCTCAATGTCCTCCTTCAGGCTTCCCTAGTACTCTCTTGTAAAAATATATGCCATTTATCTGCTGGGCACAGTATTAAGAGCTTATATAACAAAATAACATACATTATTTTGTTTAATACTATGAAGTAGGAATTACTTGATTCACAGTGAGGAAACTGAGACACAGGGAGGCTAAAAACATACTGAAATTCACAGAAAAGAGCTAATGTTTGGACCACGCTCTCTCTCACTCCAAAGACATTGCTTTTAACTGTCGCACACTATATGTTATTCTATATTGCTGCCCTTTATTCACCTTTGTATAGCAAAGGGCAGGTCACAGTTTCAGCAGGACACTGCTTATTTACCTATCTCCCTAATGAGCTGGACCAGCTTGAGATAAGGTTCTTGTCTTGCTTGTCTTTGTATGGGTAGAGCAGTATCCATAGGCATTCAAGAAATGAATCTTAAGTTTAAAAATTATCCTTTTTTGTGATTGCAAAAGTTATAACTGCTTGTTTTAGAAAACTGGAAAAAATACAGAATAAAAAAGAACACAAGTCATCCCAAATCCCATATCCAAAAATAACTCAGGACATGTTTGATAAATGGGTGAATTCCAAAATTTTTAAAAAATGCCTATGGTCTTGTTCTGCTTTTAATACATTTGTGTAATAGTAGATACTCTGTGAATATGCAATTACTTGATGATAGTGCATGATAAAGTCCTAATACTGTCTTTGCACTTGCAAAGCTGGTAGGCAGAAGAGAGGGCAAGGGGCAAATGTTCCCGTGTTCTAACCATTTTAATCTTACCATATAAGTTAGGGAAATCACAGTCACCCGGGAAGGGGCCATCGTCCAACACCTCACCTACCCCCAGCTACTTTTCTGGGGAAGTCAAGAACACACACTAAGCTGCCATCCTGCAGCCTTCTGCTCCCCCTACCCCCTTTTCTATTGTGTGCCATTCCACAACTTGGAGGAGATGTTAAGTCTAATGGAAAGGTCCGGCCAGACCCCAAACCCAGAAACTGAAACAAGCAGCCCTAGATGCTTATCAGAACAGGAATTCTCAGTGGTAGGAGCCCCCACCCCCAGGTGGATAAAAACTACACTCAGACAGTGAAGATTGGTCTCCCTTCTGCACAAAGTGGGTCTGGGGAGCTGGCATCAAGGGACTCCTACCCTGAGCATTCTCCCACCACCCGGGGAGACCGGCTGTGATGGCTCTTCCTTCCCTGCTCTTTTGGACTCTGTGCTGTGTAAATGACAAAGAGATTATTTGCCCTTTCTGGGCTCTTTATTTTGTGTAAGTAATAAAAGAATCATTTTCTGAAAGTTTCTGTTGTGCCCTGATCCTGTGTTCCCAAAATGCACCACTGTAGCAACTTGCTCCACAATAAACTTCCTGCAGTAGCTTTTAAATTTGAGAACATACATCTTTGAGTCCACTCATTTTGAACTATTAAGTTGATCCAAGGTACTTATTTTTAAATTATCTCTTTATGATCAGGGAAGCAAGAGAAACATATTTCGGTCTATATGGAAGTTAAATAGGACTTTGTTGAAGTGCTATAGTTAAAGGAGGTTTATTGGGGAAAGTCTAGCCCCTAGTGGACAGGCGTCTCTGGTACACGCCCACACACTGAGCTAGTTGGATACAGCTTGGGAGGGATGCCTGATTAAACCTCAAAGGCTTCAGGATCAAACAATCTTCAAGACTCTTGATGTTAATATTCTCTTCTCTTTAATTTTTTTCACAAAGATATGACACAGTTGTATGTCTGGCTTTTTAGAGCTTTATAATATCTTAATGAATTTTAAGGCTTTTCTACTCCACGATTACATTTTTTCAAGCAGTGATTTTCTTAGCTCCTTAAAAATTGAAGAGAGTGAATTTTCTCTTCTCTTCTCTCTGCAGGTATCCAAAGTTTAAGGGACACTAACACTTTCCTTTCAGTGTGGATTTAGTTTGCACTCAATACACACACACACAATCACACATACACTTATTTAACAAAATTGACTATTTTTGAAGCTAAAAAGAACTCTCTAGTTATTAATTGTTCTTGTATAAGTATGAAATGTAAGAAAAACATGATAATTAGTGTGTAAAAATTAAATAATAAACAGAAATGATAATTATGAATGCTATTCATACCTAATCAAAGAGTATCCAATCAGAAAGTTGTGATCTTCTTCACACTGCAAAATCCTTCTCATTCTGAGCATTGTTATCAAATATACTTTATGATTCAGATAAACTACAATTAGATTTCTCTGATCACCCTGATGAACCTATGTTTGCCTAGTTTTTGAAACTTATCCCAGAAACGCTGTGTATTTGCATTTCAAATACAGCCAATTCTGCTATAATGTGACATATGTGGTCTGGTGCTTATGGGAAAAATGCAGTAACAGGCATTATATGCAAAAGCTTTGTCAGAGACACATAACACAAGATAGAAATCTAATTAAAGTGGTAGCCCAATTTTACTCATTAAATTATTAATAAATACGACAATAAATATGGCACTTTAGCTTGCAACAAACCTGAAGTTTGCTTTTGGAAGTGGGAGTCAGCAGAGTTATGGCTTGTGAGTTGTGAAGTGGGGGAAGGAGGGTTCTCTGAAATCAGATGGAAGATTGTAATACCAGATGTGGATGGGTGTGGCTCACAACACACATCAGTGAACTGAGGTAGCTGCCAGATGTTCGAAAGGTCTGTGTGTGTGAGTGTATGTGTGTGTGCACGCGCACAGCTCGGATCAATTGGGGGCCGTTTTCTGCATTCACCCGAGGTTTCTCATGGATGAAATGGAGCGTAATCAAACACGAAATTTGCATTACCCTCAAATGGTTCCCTACCATTCTGAATGTGTTGGAACAAATTTGTGTTCTCAAAATAGTGTAATAGAAGAACTGATTGTACTCTTTGTCAAAAACCTTGAAATTTGAGAAAAATTACTCATTTGGAATGAGGACTACTTAATGTTTAATAAATAGTATAAACCATTGCACACAAGCTGTTCTAGATTTTATTGGCCCTTGTGTGGGACAAGTTTTGGCTGCTGCCATTGTCAGCTCAATTCAACTCTTTTATTCACTTTTGCTTTAAGTCACACGGTTGGTTTGGTATGATGTACGTTAAGTGGGAATGGTTCTTGTTTTCTCTCAAGTTCATCATTCCTAAACGTACAGCATAAATATGTAGGGGAAAATGGATTGCAGATATTCTTTAAGTTTTGGTTGTTATGTGTGTTCCAATGGACAACATATCTCAGATAATAAATGAAGGGTGAATTTTTCTGATTTCCTCTGGTCAGTTAGGATTAGCCTCACTAATGCTAAAATTTCAGAAGGCTACCAAATGAGTTTTTCTAATATGTTTGTCAAGTTAGAAAAATACACATCTCTTGTACAGTACTAGTGGCCAAAGTAAAAGTACCGTAGAAGAACACTTGATTTTCTCCTCCAAATCTATACCTACCCAACACTTCCCCAATTCAATAAATCAGCACCCATGTAGTTTCTCAAGCCAAAATCAACAGTAGTTCTTGATCCCTTCTTTCTCTCACCCCCACCCATACATCCAATTCACTTTGTCAGTGCTACCTCTAAAGTACATTCATCACCGTAAGACAGGACTTCTTAACCAGGGGTCCGTGAGTGTGAATTGCAATTCAAAAAAAAAACAACAAAAAACATTATTCTCGTAGGGACATGTTGGTGTGGGTGTGATGTGTTTATTAAGTAATACACAGTATAGTGTGGACTTAGTAAGAGGCCCATGGTTTTCACTTGACTGGCAAAGGGCTCAGTGAAACAAAAAAACTTAAGAACCCCTGCTGTTAGATCTTTTGTCTTTTATGTACAGTGACAATTTCTTCTGTATGTTCCCCCAATGTCTTATTATTATTTTTCTTTATCTTCAAAGAAGTTTTGTGTTATAGAAAAGTCACATAGAAAATATGGGGATGGTGGTGGGGCCAATGTAGCTCAGTGGTTGAACGCTGGCCTCCCACAGAGGAGGTCCTGGGTTCAATCCCCAGTCCTGGTACCACTAAAATATATGTGTATATATATATATATGGGATCCCCCTATACCCAACCTCATCCCCTCTACCACTCTCTTCTATTAATAACATTTTACATGTGTATGGTACCTTTGTTACAATTAATATACAAATATTGAGGCATTGCTACTAACTATGATCAATGGTTTACATTATTGTTTACATTTTGCCCCATACACTTTCATAGGTTTTAACAAAATTTAAAATGGCCTGTATCCATCATTGCAAGATCATGCAGAACAATTCCAATTCCCTAAAAATGCCCTCTCACTCCCCTCGGGATGTATAGTAACCAATGTTTCAATTTTTGAAGAGTAAGGTTCATAGTTACATGCAATAATATTGAGGGCTTGACATATTTGTCTGTTTTCTTTTATTAGGCATTGCCTATGTCCTCGAAAGATTCCTGCCCCTCTAACTGAGAACATAGCAGGATTCCCCAGAATGGGAGTTTAATATTTTCTTGTTTATTGTGTGGGTCTCCACCCACTGAGTTAGCACACTATGACAAGATGAACACTTTCATATTCCATAGAGGTGTGCCCCAGGTGTGCCCTATCCTACATATATCCCCACCCCAATGCCCTGCACCAGTAACTCCCCTCTGCCATATTTTCCAAAAGAACATTTCCACCATTGTAGTTTTAACCACAGACCTACAAAACAGAATTCACCCGTTCCTTCCTCCAGCCCTCCCCCCATCAGTTCCATGGATAGTCCAACCCAACCCCTCCTACCCCCCCTTACATTCTAGCACCATGCAACCCAATCACATTACTGCATAACTATCACCCCCATCCACTGCCCAGCCACCCCCTTCCACCTTATCACAGAGTTCCTTTTTTTTGGAATATATGCTCCCCAATGTAACAGAGTTAGACCCATTTAAAATTTCCCTACACATGGCTCTTCTATCCCTTTTATTTGAACCTATAATTAACACTATACTCATTAAATCTTTGTCCCAGTGACTTAAATCTTCAGTCTGTTCATATACTGGTTGAGCCGTGAATCTCAGCAGAGTTGCAACACCTACTCTCCAGTTCATTGGACTCACTCAGGATAACTAACAAAAGGATGATGATGGACAATGCCCATCCCAAAAACCAAGAGTATTCACAACTTCAAGGAAGACAGTTCATCCATCTGCCCCATGGGGTCTAAGCCCCCTCTCAATCAGCAAAAGAGTGGGCATCACCATCCCCAAATCCTCAAGATTGAGAAATGAACAAACATAAGGGGGGAATGCAACTATGGACTAAAATAGACTTATTATTATTCAAGCAATGGAAGAATTCGTATCATTGATATAAAGGCAGTGGCCACCAGAGGTTCTGAGGGGAGGGAGAGGGAAGAATAGGCCTAACACGGGGCATTTTGGGGACATTGGAATTGTTCTGCATGACATTGCAATGACGGATACAGGTTCTTATACATTTTCTCAAAACCTATAAAATTCCTTCTTAAAAAAAAACCTATAAAATTGTGAGGGGCAAAGTGTAAACTATAATGTAAACTATAGATCATGGTTAGTAGCAATGCTTCAATATGTGTTCATCAATTGTAAAAAATGTACCACACTAATGAAAGATGTTAATATGGGAGAGTGTGTGGGGGCGGGGGGCAGGATATGGGTATCCCCTATATTTTTGATGTAACATTTATATAATCTAATGCTTCTTTAAAAATAATTTTTTTTTAAAAAGCACATTTAGAATCTTCCCAATCCCACTGTCATCTTTCACTTGACTGCAGTCGCCTCTTAGCAGCTCTGCCTTCTTCCACTTTCTCTCCTAAAATCCATTCTCTGCCCAGGCACCAGAGAGATCCTTTAGAGTTATAAATCAGATCACATCCTTCTTCTTCTAACCTTTCAATGGCTTTCCATCTTATTTAGAATAAAATCTAAACTCAACCAGGGCCAATAAGGCTCTATACTATCTGGCCCTTGACTACTTCTCTAAGGTCATCTCCTTCCATTTGTCAGTTAATGCCACTCCAGCCACTCTGGCCTTATTTCTACTCTTTGGACACCAGCTCTTCCTTCTGCTGGAATGTGCTCAGCCCAGCAAAACAGTCTTCTTGATCAGATCTAAGCTTCAACATCACCTCTAACATAGTGCTTTCCCACTTCTACCCTCACCCAACACCCAACGATTAAACCCATTTTATTCTCTGCACATCTGTATTACTGTCTGTAGTATCTTGTTCATTTTATTTGTTTGTATTTATTTTCTCTCTTCTGTAGAATTAAGTTTTCCTGGGAACTTGTCTTTCTTGTTCAGTACCAGATCCTTGGTACCTATTCCAGTCTACGGCACTTAGGTGCTCAGTATATGTTTGTGGAATGCATGAATGAAGGTTGAAAAGAGTAGAAGGGAAGTCTCTTTCTGTTGTGATTTATAATATGCTTCCAGGCTTTAAAAAGCAGTATTGAGGCTCTCTCTGCCTAGAGGGACCCGCACCAAATATTGGTGTGTATTTCCATCTTTCTCTCATTTCTCAGCAAGCTCTGTTCTTTGCCCCATTTCCCAAATAAATTCTTTGTACTGGCCTAACTGAAAAAAAAAAAAAAAGCAGTAATAAGACTATGTGGTTGTTTTGACCCGGTTATAGGACTCAACAGTGGTAAGTATTTAGAGATGGCTTACTATTTCCAAGGCACTCTTCCAAGTTTTTTTCATTTATTAGCTCATTTAATTCTTACAACACTCCTTTAAAGTAAGTACTATTATCCAAAATTTAATAAATGAGAAAACTGAGGCAGAAAGAGGGTAAGTAACCTGCCTCAGGTGACACAGCTAGTAGGTGGCAGAGCTGGTATTTGAGCTCGGGCAGTCCTACTAGAAAGTCAGTTGCACATGCCACCATGCTGTCTCCATAGAAGGGCATGTGATCACATGCTTTCCTAATATGTGAGCTACTGCCTAACACCTGATACAACCCGAAATCTTTAGTTTTTCTGACAGTTATATACAGGAACCATTACAAATTATGACACACAAACTTAATAACAGTATAAAGAGTTTAAAAAGACCATGCATTTGCTAGACTCTTGAAAGAACATTAAAATATGAGGCAATATATTGATCAGCAACATATGGACTTTCCATTACATAGTTAGTCAAGCTTAATTTCATTCAGGCATTGGCTGTCTTTTCTCATTGGTTGTCTCTGTTTGGAAGGATATCAGAAGTGTTTTGAAGTTTGTTTTCAAGCCTATGATGCCAACCTCAGCATAGCCTAAGGATGCAGAGACAAAAGAAAAAGGGTCCATGAGCTTTCAGAAGGAGTAGTGGAGGGAAAAGACTGCGTAGGAACACCTTTTGAATAGTAGGGGAACTGCCAAAACCTAGGGTGAAGCAGGAACATCTGAGATGGAGCTTGTGTCCATTGACACACTTGCTGGAAACTCCTGTCGGTGTAGGTGAGCACAGTGCCGGAAATAGAAGATAAGTTCTTGTCATTCTCCTGCAACTTACTTCAAGCCCTTCATGGCTGATCTCAATTACTATATATGTAAATGGTGATGCTGTATTATGTTTAACAACTTTACCTGGCTGGATGCAGGACACTGGACCAGGTATCCTCTTGCAGAATATTCTAGCTTTCATGGACATAATAATATTGTATGGTCCAGAAAATGAGGAGTAGAACAATAGCTGTGGAATTGATGGAGACAGACTTGCCAACAGGTGTGTGCCAATGCTTTCAGCTGGGAAAGCATAGAGAGAAAGAATTAATCCTTATTGTCAAAGAAATTATATGTATAAAAGAAATAGGGGAAACCCAGTAGCAAATTCTGGGGCTGCAGAATCCTGGGACCATGTAGAATGTATCAAATGTTTTGTGTTGTTCTTTTAGTTTTAAAATGTGAACTTGCAAAGAAGCAGTAAAATGTGTTTTGATATATCTTCATTTAATTTAAGTATTAGATCTAAGGAATTAAATTTAGTATAAGGAAATTAAATATTGAAAAATTATGTAGTAGATTTATTTTATAAGAGACTCTCCTTTGGATGGGGATATGGAGCTAAACTCTGCATACAAAGGAAGGAAATTTTGAATATTTCCCTGATGTGTGGGAGAGGCAGGTTTCTGTGAGACCTAAAATGTGGAGGAGAGGGAGATATCCTGGAAGGTATCAGCCTGGCAGGAAATCAAGGTCTGAGAAAAAAAGTTGGTTGGCAAGATTTTAATATTGTCATGTGGCCAAAGGACTTCACAGAACAGTAATTCTCAAATTCAGTTTAAAATTATTCCCTGGTTGACACTTTCTGTTTTCCTTTCCTATTTTACCTAAAACTTTAATAAAATTAAAAAACAAAAACAATGGCTTTCTGTTGTGAGGCATGAAAGAGGAGGGTCCAGGTAGTGTGGAAAGAGGATAGTAGCTGCAGAAAGTGGAAAGAGAAGGCCTGTGAATTCAGCAGGAGGAAACATTCAGCATGAGAGGTGATGAGGCCACTCTAGCCACCTGTGGGAATAAGTGGACCTTGGGGAAATTTTGGTCTTACCCAATGTCTTAGTTTGCCACAAGGCTGCCAATGCAAAGTACTAGAAGTGGGTTGGCTTTTATAATGGGGATTTTATTTAGGGTAAAATTTTATTTAGGTGACCTGCCACGTGGTGAAAATGGCGGCCAGTCTCTGCCAAGGTCCCTGCCTTCCCCTTCAGAATCTACTGTTCCCCGGAGCTCAGCTCTGGGCAACCAGACACAGGACTTGTCTCCTTCTGGGCTCCTCTCTCAGTCTCGGTTGCTCCACTTTCTTCCTGAGCCCAGCTGTGGGCTAGCTGGCATATGGCTTGTCTCTTCAGCCTTAAGCTGCTCAGTGGGTCCAGTCTCTCTGGGGCTTCTTTCTGTGCCTCTTTGATCTGCTGGTTCCAGACTCAGCAACTTCGCTCAGCCTCTGGGCTTCTCTGTTTTCCTCAGCTGCAAGCGAACCCAGAGTTCTCTCTCTCACAGGGCTGGGTCAAAATGGCATAGCTCCCTTTTCCTGTATGTCTCTTCCTCTGTGTCTCTGTTTATATAAAGCCCAGCAAGAGGGCGGAAACCCAACCTGACTCACGCCTCACTGATTTAGCCCAATCAAAAGGGCCCAGCACCCAGAGAAATTGATTAATTAAAAAAAAAACATAATTTATTTCTTTTTGGGATTCATTAAAGAACTTCAACCTGTCTCACCCAGGGCATGGAATAAGGACTTAATACTTCTAATTTAATTATGAAAGTAATGAGTTCCCTAAAGGCTGGAAGACTTAGGAATATCCAGGCAGCTGACACTTTGGATTATACATGTTACTACTTTATATTATGGACTTTTTTGGAATACTGCAAGCAAAAGATATTACATAGCCACTAAAGCAAGGAGGGGTTCTTAACCTTTTTTGTTCCATGGACCCCTTTGCCAGTCAGGTAAAAACCATGGACTCCTTACTAAGTCCACACTAAACTGTGTATTATTTAATAAATATATCACACCCGCACCAACACGTCCCACAAGAACAATGTTTTTTTGAGTTTCAATTCAAGCTCACAGACCCCTTGTTAAGAACCCCTGCACTAAAGAGAAGCAAGCATGGGGGAGGCTAAGAGGCAGGTGTGGTTTATCTATCTTCTCTGCATCCATTCACTCTACTTCTGGCAACCATAATTCAGAGATCCACTCCTTCCCCTGTTTGGCCCATATGATTTGGGTGGAGCATCAGGATTTTCTCCAAGGTTGGAACATGTGATTTAGGCCTAAGCCAATCCCTGGTTTCAGTCCCCTAACCACAGCAGTTGGTTAGAGATAGGCACTTGACCCAACTGGTGCCAATGAAATGCAATGAGAAAACTTCCAGGAAACCTATATTTGGTCTTTCCTCCTAGATCCAAATCCTCTAGGGTTGGCTTTACATTCAAGATTCACTTACTAGGGGGACGGATGTGGCTCAAATGGTTGGGCGTCCATCTCCCATATGGAGGGACCTGGGTTTGATCCCTGGGACCTCCTGGTAAAAAAAAAAAAAAAAAGATTCACTTAGTAGCAAAATGGTGGCAGCAGCTAAAACTTTGCTGTCACCTTTTGCTTCCATGTGGCTCCTAAGGCAGTCTCTAGAACAGCAGCTGCCTCCAGGAAAAGTGCTGACAGTGAAACAGCCATTGGGAACATAGCTAGAGGAGAACTTGAGTGAGGCAAGGGAGTACAGAGTGGAGACGCTCAGAGAACTTATATGCGAGGTGCTGTGATTAGGCTACATGTATTTGGAAGCTAACTTGCCCAAAAGAAAAATCAGGACTTGAATGCTCTAACATTCAAGTTCCATTTCAGTCTCTGATCTTAACTGCCTCTGAAATTCTAGAGATAAGAAAAGGGGAACTTTGGGGACTGATGAAGTTCTAGGGATTTCAACTATGGGTTCAGGGGAAAGATAATTATACTCCTTGATTCTGTGGGGCTCCCCACCCTGCTTCAATCTATTTCCCTCTTCCCACCTGGTATAACATAGGAAACTCGAGTTACATCTATTTAGAACATTAATTGTTGACATGGAAGCCTTATATTCCCATGGCAATCTAGAAATTGAGTATTCCCCAGCGTTAAAAAATGTTGTAAAATTATAATATGTAATATGTAGCTACTGTTCTTTGTATATTATCATTTGTTCTTAACTGAATGTAAATTACTCCCCAACAGAGAAGTATATAAAGTCTCTGAGTTACTGAAAATTCTGAATTATCAGTGTTTGAAATAATGAGATTTTTCTGTTGTAGAATAAACATTTTAAATGTAGGGGAAATGTTGAACTCATTAATATTGTAGGAATATACTTTCTTGCACCTGAAAGTTTAAATGTTGTTTGTCTAAATGGGCAAAATGAACTTCTGGATATAGTGAAGACAGCAAAGGAAAATGGGGGCTGGAGCCCACTGATTAAGGCTGTGCAAACTGCAGTTATTTCTTTGTTTAGAAAATAGCCATAGAAAGGTGGTTTCTATAAGTAGATGTGGGTTCTAATGCCTGGTTAACTACTGATTTCTAGTTATAGGGAAGAAAAAGAAAATGCCATCTATAGCATATGGAACTGATGTAACGAAAGCCTTTTATTGTCTCAAAGGGCAATTATGCTCTTGAGAGCTCAGTCCTTTCCTCTCCCTCTAATACAATCCACAGCAGAGGTTTTAAGGGGAATTTATGCATTACATTTCTTCCATTGCTCCATTTCCTGGGTGTTATCTGGACTTTTAAAATCCAGGAACCATCCTCATATTCACTATTGATTCTGAATTGGCATTAGCCGGACTGAATGGCATGGCATGTTAATGATTAAGATTGAAAGCGGCTGTTAAAAGTCAGTTCATCCCAGGGGAGAGAGGTTTCCATCCCAAGAGCAGCTTTTGTTGAGGGGGCAAGAGGATGTCAAAGTCAATCTGCTCTTGGGGAAGATTTTGAATGAAAAGAAATAAAGAAATATCTCAAAGACTTACTGTAGGCTTTCTTTTAAATCCATGGGAGAGCTTAAAGAGAATAATTTGAGTCCCAAGTGAGATCTTTAGATGACAATACCATAAATTTACATTGGGAAAGGGGTGGTGTATGTGGAAGAATCTATATTCAGAGGACCTGGATCTGTTATCCTCATTAGCCGGAAGCCAGTATAAGAGAGAGCTGGTGTCCTGGGTTTTGCTGGGGGGACTCATGCCACCCATTAAAAAACTCTCCAATAACAAGATTCACCTAAAATGTTTTTCTTTTTTTTTTTTTCGCCTTTAGAAATGTATGCAATATATGAACACATTTTTGTTGTTATTGTTGTTAAACATTCAAAGATATAGTCCACCTTCCCTTCAATCACTATCTTTTTCCAGACTAACTCCCCTACCCAAAGGTAACCATTTTTAAGTGTGCTGTATATCCTTTTTAACCCTTTTCTCAGGATTTGTGTATATGTGTTCTTATTTACTATATGGACATCATATATACCATATATATTATTATTCTGTAGTAATATATATATTATTATGCAGCTTTTTAATTACTTGACAATATATATCTTAGAGATATTTCTTTGTCAGTACCTATAAATTATCTCATTTTTGACTTGTAGAGGATTCCACAGTACTGGTGGTTCATAGTCATTTAACAATTTCCCTCTGATAAGAAGAGTTTAGTTTGTTTCAAATTGCAGCAGGCATCCTTGTACATGCATGAGGTGCATTTAGGAGTAAACATATTTTATATTTTAGTAGAAACCTCCAGATTACACTCTGAAAATTGGTACCAAATTATATTCCCACCACAGGAGAGTGTTTCTCTATGACCTCAATGACCCTGGACATTATCATTTTCCAACTTTCATCAATTGAGTGGAAATAAAAAAAAAAAAATCAGTGATTTAATTTGCATTTCCGTGGTTATCTGATATTAAACCAGTGAAGTTTTATATTCTTTTATATGCTACTGGTATTTGTGATTCCTCTTCTCTAAATTTCCTACTCTTATGCTTTACTTACTTTTTCTTCAAAATTGTCTTTTCCTAATGATGATTAGAAGCTTGGTATATATTCTCTATTTTCTTCCTTTATCAATTCACAAACACTTTCTCCTGGTGTGTTGCTTTTTTATTAATTTTGTTTGCAGTGTCTTTTGAAGCGCAAAAAGCTATTAAGAAGTATTTAAGTAAGTCTACCATTAATTCCCATAATGGCTTGTGGGGTTAGTTTTTTCCTTAAGAAGGCATTCTCCTCTAGAAGGTTGACTGAATAGTGGTTAAGAGGTTGAGCTTTGGAGTCGTGATGCCTGGGATTAAATTCTAGCTATATCCTTTTCTAGCTCTGTGACCTTGAGGAAGATACTTAATCCCTATGTGCCTCATTCTCTTCAACTTCAAATGGGAATCATTAGACTCCTTTCTCATGGGATTGTTGTATTAACTAATTGAAGTCCTGCAAATAAAGTACTCATCACAGTACTTAACATTCAATAATAGACATTACTTTTTAGTATAATCCAATACTTTCTAGTTTTCTTTAAAAACATTAATCTCTTTAAACCATCCTAAATTTTTGTGTATTATATATTAGAAATCTAATTTTATTTTCTTCCAAAAAGACATCCAATAGTCATAATATGTTAATCAAATGGTCTGTCTCTTCCTGCTAATTTAAAATGCCATCTCTACCGCATATTTAATTCTCATGCCTGTGTGAGTTTATTTCTGGACTCCACTTGGCTTTATTTTTCTATTTCTCTATTTTGAGATCAGTATCACACTGATTTCATGATAATTAGGGTATCACTCATTGTCTTTTAGTAAAAATCATTTGGCTATTATTGTCCATTTAGTCTTACACGTAACTACATATTCAATCTGTCAAGTTCTATAAAGAATTGTGGGGTTTTTACAAGGACTGCATTGAATTTATTAATTAATTGATAGTTTTCCTAGGAATATGGTATATTAATTTGTAGGAGATCTTTATAAATAATATATCTATATGATATATATCACCTCTCTACAGTCTTTATATTATATATTTCTTTTGTTTATTATGGTAGGCTGAATAATGGCCCCCAAAGAAGTCCATGTCTGATCCCCAGAATCTGTGAATATGTTAACTTATATGGCAAAAGGGACTTTGCAGATGTGATTAAATTTTGATTAAGTTAAGGATTTGAGATGGGGAGATTACCCTGGGCTATCCCATGTATCCAAGGTAGTCATAGGGGTCTCTATAAGAGAGGTGTAGAAGGGTCAGATTCAGCAACAGAAAGGGGAAGACAGAAGCAGAGGTGGCTGTGATGTGGGATCATGAGAGCCAAGGAATGGGGGTAGCCTCTAGGAACTGGACAAGGCAAGGAACAGATTCTCCCCTAGCCCCCAGAAGGAAGACAGCTCTGCTGACACCTTGATTTCAATCCTGTAGGATCCATTTCAGACTTCTGACCTCCAGAAATGTAAAAGACTACATTTGTGTTGTTTTAAGCTATTAGGTCTGTGGTAATTTGTTATAACAGCAATAGGGAACTAATATATTTATATTGCAAATTTTCCCCCACTTTGTGGCTTGCCTTTTCACTTCTCTTAATGGTGTGTTTTGATGAACAAATATTGATTTTGAGTTTAATATAATAAATTGTATCGATCTTTTCCTTTATGTTGAATGTATTTGCATACTGTTTAAGAACTCTTTCTCTACCTGAAGGTTATAAAGATATTGTCCTTTGTTACCTTTTAGAAGCTCTATTATTTTATTTATTTATTATTATTTATTTGTCACATTTCCATCTACAATATTTCAGGAATATAATTTTGGTATTTAATTGAAGTTGGGCTCACGTTTTATATCTTTCTGTAATGATGCTTACTTGACACAGCACCATTTATTTTTAACAAATTGCTTTCTACTGTTCTGCCAAGCCACCGCTGTTTTAAGCCAAGTGTCTTTAAACATGGATCTGTCTCAGGACGCTACTCTGTTCCACTTGTTTCTTTGTCTATCACTGTAGCAAGACCAATGTCAAAACCAATACCAATATTGCTGCAGTGTTATAAATAAGTCTTGATATCTGGTAGTGTAAGTCCTCCAATTTGCTTTTTTTTTTCCCTTTAGGATTGTCTGCCTGTTCTTGGTTATTTTCATATCCATATAAATCAAATATTCTGGTGATATTTGATTAGAATTGCATTATAGATCAGTTTTGGAGATAATTGACATTTTTACAATATTGAATCTTCTGATTCACAAATATGTGTCTGAGCCTAGTTTCCTAAGAAAGCAAAGCTTGAACAAAAGACTTATGTGCCAGTAATTCACTGGGGAGATGACCCTAGGCAGCAGCAGTAGGGGAACATGAAAGCAAATCAGGGTAAGAAAGGGTGTCTCTTCTCCATACCTGCTAGGGAGACTGTTTGCTCAATCCCATAGGTCTGTGTGAAAAGCTATATAAAATGCATCTCAAAATCATTACTCCTGGCAAAGTCATCTCTCCCTTAGAACACTTAAAAACCATTTACTCCCACCCCTGTTCAGATTTATGTTCTAGAATATGTTAACTCTCCTTATGTTTACAAACACACAAGACATAATTGTTACTGTGTTTAAGAGGTCAATATGTAAATTTTAGGTTTATCCTTATCTTTGTAATTTTCTTTACTCTTCATCTATTTTTTCAATTTTTATATGACTAAAATGCTTTGATTTCTCTTTAATCCCTTCAGGATATTGAAGGTCTTTTGTCCTTGAGAGATAAAATTTATTTTCAGTTTTTCCTTATTCCTAGGATATATCCTGTTAGATTTCTGTCTCAAACTTTTGGGTTATACAAGATACTGCCATGTTAATGGGTTCTGAACTTCCAATCCAGGAGTCTGTCAAAAGATCTGCTCACACTGAGTGTAGAGTTTGAATGGCTGGTGAAAAGCATGGGACTGTTAACACAATCCTGTGGTGGAAGATGGGCTGTGGTTAACAGAAGACATATGAGAACATTCTCTCATGAGCCATAACAAATATATTATACTAATACCGGATGCTAATAATCAGGTAGGTTGAGGGAGAAATACACCAAACATAAGATATGGGCTATAGTTAGTAGTAATATTTTGATGATATTGTTTCATAGTTTGTAATAAGTGTTTCATAACAGTGCAAGGTGTTGGTGGTGGGTGAAGTATGGGAGGACTGTAGGATGATATGCATGTTTGTTTAGTAAGTTCACAACTTTTATTATACACTTATTGTTTATGGATGTTCATGGATGTGTGGTATACTTCAACAGCTTCATAGCCACCTCTATTATATTCATTAAAAGCCTCTGGGGGAAAAGTGACACAAATTTTGGCCTCTTCTGTCTCTGTTATATCTTTCTCTTGCATTTTGGTCCAGTCTTTTTAGCCCTCCAATGACTTCAGTTTCTTTAATTTTTTGTAGTTCATTACAGCTTTTCTAGTTGTTCTCAGCCACCAAATTACCTTCTCTGCCTTTACCAGAAACAGAACTCCCATCTCCAAATTTTAAATTAAAATATTTAAATTCAGTATTTGAATATTAACATTTAGTATTAGTCCTCATCTATATTTTCCCCCAATAAAGAACCTAATTTTTCTCAATCTCCCATTGCCTAAATTTCAATAATGTGGAATTTGCTTCCAATTTATTAGTAATTTTATTTTTACATTTACCATATGTTACTGTTCATTCATCCTTTTTTTCATGTATTCTACATCACCCTCTTTCTTGGCCATGGCTACTCAAGTTTGGGCATCAGCAGTGGTATTAGCTATTTCTATTGTGTTGAAGAAATGTCCATGTTATTTAGCTAATATTCATAGTTTCCAAAACTGTCACTATGGTGTTTTATTGGTGATATTATGGAGTAGTGAGCTGGCCTAGCCGAGGACGAAGGCTAACTAATAGGTTTTCATACGATGATTAAGAATGGCCTTTGAAGTGAAAGCCTTTTAGTGAGCATTTGCATGTTATATAAATATCCTCATGTCATGGGTGATTCCAAAAGGTCCATCCATATATTCCTTCCTCAACCTTGCCTTTTCATCAGTCCTCCAATATTATTATTTCCATTCCCTTAGCCACTGGCCATGAATTGATACAGATCCTAATCATAGGCAATTTCTCCCTCCATGCTAGGTGAACAAATATGTCTTTAAATTACATCCATTTTAAGGCTATCCCTTCTCCACTGTCCTTTAGAGTCACATCAAATTGGGGTTAATGCTGCAGCAGTCTTCTTTGGATAGAACAGCCAGCAAACCAAGGTCAGGTTGTTTTCTCTCAATGAAATGGCATAAGTGAACGCCTCAAGAATGCACAAGTGTGATTTGAGGGAGGATAGCAGTGCAATAGGCAGACATACTGGGACTACAAGCTACCTGATTATGAAACTTATTTGTGACTTACAAGATTTGGATCTCCTTGGAACTGGTCCCACTTATACTTAATGACGGACTTCTGTTAGGAATGCTTGCCTTTATGGCTTCATGGATCAGATAACTCATTTTCATTTAGGGCCACACAATTGCATCACCATACAGTTTCCAGTGGTCAGAATTCAGTGTCACCCAGGACCCACTTGTAAGCCAAAAACTATTTTTTTCCCAAAGGAATGTATTTATTTGATGAAAAGGGCATAGCATTTCTCTAGAAAATGAGCTGGCATATTTTTTTCTGTAAATATTTTAGTCTTTCGGGCCATGTGGTCTCCGTTACACTGCACAACTTTGCTGTTGTAGGACACAATCAGTCATGTATAGTATGTAAATGAATGACTGTAGATGTGCTCCCATAAAACTTTATTTACAAAAGCAGGTAGCAGGTCAGATTTGTTCTGTACTGTAGTTTGCCAACTCCTGTTCTAGAAACTTGAACACTTAGGCTGTGATTTTCCTATCAGGATTTAACTCAGTACCCATATAGCATCCTGGTTGGCTACCAACACTTCAAGCTATATTGTAGCTTCTGGGGAGTAAGGACCAAATGCAGAGCTGCTTGCACTGCAACTGGAACAGACAGATTACCTTCTCTTGTTTTGGGTTTCACTCAAGCTGACAGTTTTTGGGATAACCTGGTAAAAGGGTCAGAGCAGCACTTCCAAGTGTGGTATATTTTGCCTTCAAAATTCAAAAAATTAAGTGTCCCTCATCTCATTTGTTGATGCTTAAGATGCATTGACTTCTACTTAATTTTTCAGTGAGTATCCCAACATGCCCCAAACTACTGATTCCCTGAAATGTCACTGAGATGTCAGGCCACATGATTTACTACCATATACCCTTCATAAGCCTTACCAAGGCATGTAAGGAAACTGTTACCTGATACTCTTCAGATTCTATAAATTGATGTTATTAATGTAGTGGACTTGTATGATATCTGATAGGACAATGACAGCATCGTGGTATATACAGATTAAATTGTGGCAGAGGAGGGAGAGTTGATGTACTTCTGAAGCAAGTTGGTTAAGTGAACTACTGTCTTACTGGGAGAAAGCAAATAGCCTTTGGCTTTGTCTGCTTATTCTGATGGGGAGAGGAAAACATTTGCCAGATCAAAAGGATGCCCATGAGCTCTCCTCTGATCTATGGGACTTGTTTGTGTTCTGTATCTCCAAGAATTACTGTTAGCTCAAAGTTAGTGCTTACTAGTCCCTAAGTAACTGGATATTTTCCTTTTACAAATACAGTAATCCTTGTAAATGTCTACCTGTCCTTTTAGAAAAATGAGTTACTTCCTGAAGAGTATTTGGATTCCCATTTATTTAAGGGTCTCTGGGTCTGTGAACTCAGTGTGGGAATCAGGTAGAGATTATAACTTTGTGCTGTGATAGTTCAAGTTATGTGTCTATACTCTAGACCTAGAGTTTATTCAGTTGTACAATTAAGTAGGTTGTTAGTGGGATGTCTATCTCTTTTGGTCTTTGTAATTCCATAATTAATTACCTCTATGCTCATATCCTGGAGTGCCAGTGAGTTCCGATTACCATGCCGTCCTTACTGCCTACTAGAATAATCATGCCCATTTTTCTTCCAGCAGTTAAGCACTTTGGGCTTTGCCAAACTGGGGATCTGGTATACCATAGCAATCATGGCGCCCAGTTCAACTGCATCTTCTTTTATTGGCACTCAGAGTACACACATTAGAACATTCACAGAGATATTAGCACTGCCTTCACTAATGGCTTTTTTAATCCTTGGTGGGCACTCAGGGGACTTGGTTAAGGGATGCATGGGAGGAGCACACTTGATACATAAACTGCAAAATTTCTATTATCTCTCTTTTTTTGTTACTTTCTCTATATTATGTGAAGACTTTTTGTTTGTTTGTTTGTTTGTTTTGTTTTTGAGGTACTGGGACCAGGGATTAAACCTGGAACCTCATATTTGGGAAGCCAGTGCTCAGCCACTGAGCCACATAGTTCCCTTGAGTTGGGTTTTTTT
>JAQZBX010025093.1:0-19909 GCA_029593785.1 Cabassous unicinctus | reverse complement strand
TTAATGCATTAGTTAGCTTTTGTGAAATTAACTCAAATAATTTTTTATTTCCAAACAGAAATTCAGCAGAACTTTAACTCCGCATTTATGAATACTTAAGCAAAAATACATTTTTTAAAAAGTGTTGAAATTGGAAGAAGCACTTGTTATAATTTCTGAGAATGGTTTACTGAGCCTGAGAATTAAATCAAGAAATTTCATCAAACTGATGATAATGCTATATTATTAAATAGTCCTTTCTTCTTTGTCAGAAAGTCAACAGCATAATATAACAGTGTAGCAGTTTGATATTATTTATGAATTCCAGAAAAAAAAAAAAAAAGATTTGATTATGTTTTCAAACTGGTCTGTTCCTCTGGACATGATATCCTTTGTATTAGATTCAGCTGTGGTGCCTTTGAATTTAAATTATGTTAAGATTAAGGCTTTGATTCAACCTCGTCATTAGGGCATCTCAGTTTGAGTCCTTGCCCCCTTTGTGGGTTATATAAACAGACACTCAATCAAGGAGACACATAGAAGTAGATACACAGAAGATACACGGGAATAGAGAGAGCCCCATAGACACAGCAGAGGAGAGAACTTGATCCTAGGACCCCAGAGAGAGATGAGCCATTCACCTGATAGTTTGCAGCTGGAGACCAGGGCCCTGAGCAGCTGAGCCCAGAAAGAAACAAGCCCCGGGAAGAGAGATGAGCTCTATGCCAGCCTACCACTGAGATAGGATGAAGCTGGACCCACGGAGCCTTAAGAGGGAAGGGGAAGGCTAAACCCTCGCAGATGTCACCTGCCATCTTGCTTCAACCCATGGCAACAGTAATACAACAGTATATATTACAATGTTCATTCTAGGAGAAAACATCCTGTTTTGTTTTTTTACCAACAGATATTTTACTCTGCCAGTCAAAAAATATGTACAGTAGCCCTTCCCATTCCTACCTAAAGCTAAGTGTAGTATAAACGCTATGCTTAAAACCACCAAGCCTTGGGCTATTCATAGACTTGGCCAAAAGACATTAACTTTAGGCCAATCAATTTTTAATGAGCCACGCTGGGCTCCCATATTGCTGTCCATATGGTACTACAGCATGCCATGTTCTGGCCACGGATGGGGCCATCAGTGGAGGTGAAAACAAGAAGACAGGGCTGTTCAACTGGGCAAAGTTTTTATAGTGAGAAACACATTTGTGTGAGAGGAAGGCATTCAGGTGCACAATCTTAGCCTCAAATGTCATTACTGACCCCATTTAATAGAAATAATAAAGATCCTGTGTGACCAGGTATTTATTTCATAGAGATGTTCTCCACTTAAGAGATAACAAAACCAAAAAAGGAATTGACTGTTAAAGGGATTTCTTACAAAAGCCTTTCATTTTACAAAGGAATTCACAACAGACTTCTTTAAATCATGTTATACATTATAGATACTGTAAAAGAAAAGATGTATGCACATGTTAGAAAAGATACAGAAAGTGAGTCGTCTCTGTAATAACAATATCAGCTGGTTCAGTAATATTGATTCAGGCTCTTGGTAGATGCTACTGAGATGAAGGCCACATGTTGGATCCCAGAATGTGTCATTTGGGTTTGAAAAGAGGAGAAACATACTGAACTTCTAATTCTGCATCCACCTATACCCTTGGTTTTTCAGAGAATTGAGAGAGTGTGAATGGTTAAAAGAATTGTCACTGCTGTGAGAAGAAATAAAATAGACTCTTCCAGTAGACAGAAGCAGCCTCTAGTTTATGGGCCATTTGGGATTATTATTCTGGGCATTAATCAAACTTTTACTTTCCATACAGGCCATTAAAACACATCTACTTGGGCCAATGGCCTGAAGGAAATTGATCAAACTTCTACATATTAATATGATGACATTTGCTGTGACTGATAGTTGAAAGCTGCTTATCTCTTTGTATAAACTGTAAGTCAAGTTATGGGATTATGCAAAGGAAAATGTTCAGGAAAAGGAAAAATAAATTTCCAGTTTCAACTATTACAGAAGTTTAAAAAAAAAAAAAAGAGAGTTTAAGTACAAAGCTATCTCCATTCAGTAATACATTTTTTCCCAACCTAATGAACAGCCTGGAATCAGCATAGAGAAGAAAGAAGGATGTTAGGAACATGAAGCTTACTGCATCCAGGTCATTTGCTGACCTGCTTTTGTTCTGCGAACCATAAGTCTGCACATCTCTTTCCAAAATGCATTAGTTATCTAAAAGTGAGCCCAGACAGAATTTTCAGATGCCATTCAGAAATTGTATGTTGAGCCCTTACCATGTGTCAACATAGAGCAACCAGCAAGAGTCTCCTTGTTTTTGGAGAGATTGCCAGGTTAGATATGAGTTCATATTGTTTGTAAGTAAGCATTTGCCCTAGAAGCAACACTGAAACTGTAAACACACTCACTTTTTTTCAATAAGTATCAGCATTGGATAGGATCAGAAGCACATCTGTGCTGGATTACAATGTTGTATTTTTTAAAAATAGAAAGTCTTCAACTCTCTTCTTGTGCATGTCCATTTCTGCATGCAAACAGTTGACTCAATTTTCAAGCAACAATATTGCCCATTGAAAATACACCTTCCTTAAACAAAAGGTACTTTTTTGTTCCCATCAAGCTTTCGTCTGTTGCCAGTTCCAGAAACAAACAACACAAAAGACAAATTCTGCCTTCCTCCATTGTAGTTCTAGACAAACAGAAACAGAATACAGAAATAACAGAAGAAAAAATAAGCTTAAGAAACAAAACCAAAGTGAATTGGAGGCAAGGGAAGGGAGATTGGAGTGAAAGTAAGAAAGGGAGTTTAAACTCCACTTTCAGATCCAAGAAATTCAGTCTTTACCAATGAATGGGGGGAATGAGGTTTTCAGCTCAGCGAAAGAAGTGTGTGCTGCTGTCCGGTTTTATTTCAACAGCACCCGGAGAATGAATGCATGGCAGGGAAAATCTAGCTTGGTGAACATGACTGATTCAGTGACAGTAATACAAGTTTGTGCCTGACACAGTGGAGATACCCGGCCAAACCGGAATTAAACGATTATATGGAAATTCTTTAAAATTAAAAGAAAAAGTGTGTTCTAGTGCCAAAAAATTATGATTATCCATAGGAAACAGCTATCGATTTAATCATCCCCATTTTGCAGGCTGAGCACCATCCTGTCATATCCTACTTTAAAGAAACCGCTAATGGCCTGGAGTGCTGGAAACCTACAAACTACTGTCACTTATTTCTCAGGAATATGGACTTGATACTCAGTGTCACTGAGGGAGACCAAATCGCGACCCGTGGCCAAGGAGTCCCTGGTGAATTCTTCCGAAGAATAGAGCCTAAAATCCGTGGGTCGGGGGTGGAAGGATTGGAAGTGTGCGTGGTTCCTCCGCCTTCCCGGCCGCGGATCCGTAACGTTCCTGGCTGTCAGGTGGGCGATGGCGAGCACGGATCGAGAAGCCCTGCCTGGCAGCTTGGCGTGCAGCGCCGGGGCGAGGGGCACGAGACCCGCTGAGTGCTGCGCGTCCCGCGGCGGTCACTGCTCACCTTTGTTCGCCTCCCCTCGCCATCCGCGAGGAAGAGAGAGCGGGGCCAAGGGAGGAGTGCGGGGGACGACCCCCAAAGCTCTATGCCCTTACCCAGCTCCCCGGAGTAAATTGGTAGGCACGCCAGACCCTCTCTGGCTCCCAGAAAGAGACCGGACTGTGCGGTTAGAAGCCCCTTCCCGAACACAAAGGTTGGGAGGCGTGAGCAGGGTGTGCGCTGCGGGCGCCACAGAGCACGCGAGTGTGCGTGTGCGCGCGTGTATGTGCGCGTATGTAAGCGGGGGAGGGGAGAGGGCGCTCCAGCCGGTCTTACCTCTCGAAAATGAGCCGCACCATGAAGATGCAGACGGCCCCAGGGAAGGCGAGGTAGAGGTCCTCAGCCTGCGGGAAGGTGGCTTCCTCCGTGTTCTTCAGGTCTGCCCAGGTGACATTGTGCGGGAGCCAGAACCTCTCGTTCCAGAACCAGGCTAAGATTCCTGCCATCTTGCTTTGTCCACTCCTGTCCTGCGGCTCCCGCCGCCCGCCGAGCTCTCCTCCGCGCCAGACGCCGGGCTCGTCCGGAGGCTGTGTCCCCGCCGCTCCCGCCCGTCGCCGCCGCCGCCGCCTCCTCCGCGGCCGCCGCTCTCGAAGGCTCCTAGCGAGCCCGGGTTTTCTACTGTCTGTGGCCGCGCTGGGGAAAGGGGCCGCCTCGCCCGTCACATGGCAGCCCCGGCCGCTGGTCCTGATTGGCTCTTCCTCGTGTCAAGCCTAGAGGCACACGCGGCCAGCTCGCCCACGCCGGGAGGACAGCACGCAGCCGCTCGGCCCTGGGCGCAAGGGCACCGCTCCGGGGAGTGCTGCCGGCCCTTGAGCTCCCCGCGGTCTCGCTGGGCGTTTAAGGGCAGCGACCTGGGCCCAGCCTGGCAAACCAGCTCCAGCCCCGCGGCTTGCTCGCACATGCTCAGAACGCGGGCTCCTGCCCCACTGGAGTTTTGGGACTCTCGGTCCGCTTCCCGTGCGCCTAGAGGCGGGCAGAAGGAGGTAGGAACCGGGCCTGATCATCGATTGGAATCGTCTCTGTGCTGAGAGAGGACAGAAATGGAGAAGTAGAGTATGCAAAGAGCCAAAATGGGGAAGAAGAGAGAGGAAAAGGTCATCCACACCAGGGCTTGGAGAAGCAGGGTGAAAACAAAGAACTGGGGCAGGATGGTTGTCACTAGCCATCTGCCTTTCCCCCATCTCTGACCTCCTGGCCTTGTTATACTACTGCTCATCATCACAACCAGCATGCCCAAGGAACAAGGCCTTCTGTTTAAATTTATGAGGTGCTACGTTAAATTAAGTACTTAATTGCTATTTGAGGTTGATGATGAGCGTGATGATGATAGCAACTACAACATTCTGTAAAACGGCTGCTCTAAACTAAATTCTCAGAAAATGCCACTAGATAACATTTTGGCTTCTCAGATCATGAGAAAATCTCCTCTGCTACTTGACAGGCTCATTATTTCTGCCTTTTGAATCTGAAAGGTGTATGGCATTAGGCCTGTGAGGTCTGACCCAAGCCTTCGCTCCCACAACAAATGTCTCCATTGATAGAGGAACCACGTGTAATCAGTTCAGTGGCCCAGGCAGATCTGGCTCCACAATCATTCATTTTTGCTGGGTTCAGCAGGTAAGAGCTACTGGATCTTTCCAATAGGCAAATAAGCAGGTTGTAAACACACATACTTTCTTTACTTCCCCTCCCTGTCATTTGATTATTCCTTTTTCACTCTTGCTCTTTAGAGCAAAACCTTTTAAAGCAAAAAAGAGTGGCCTAGCAGTCAGTCTTTTGACCTCTTTGCTTTTCAATCTGTTCTCATTCACTTGGTGATCTCATCCAATGTCATGGCTTTCAATGCCATCCATGGCTTTCAATGTCATACTGATAGCTCCTAAATTTATATCTCTAGCCATGAACATTCACCTGAACTTCAACCCCTAAATCCAACTCCACATGGATGTTGTGGCCGTTGGGCAGTTTGATGTAATTATGAATTCCAAAAATATAATTGGATCATGCTTGTAATCTGATCTGTTAATCTGGGCATGATTAAGTTATGATTAGGGCGTTGACTGGGCCAGGTCAGTAGGGCGTTGAGCCCCACCCCTTGGTGGGTGGGGAATCGAATATAAAAGGCAAGACAAAGAACAGAGTTGAAGCAGTCTTTTGAGAAGCAGTTTTGATGTTGGAAAGAAGGCCCCAGGAGAAGAGAAGCAAGCCGTTCGCCTGATCATCTACAGCTGACCTTGTGGAGGAAACAGGAGCTAAGCCCGGAGAGAAACGCAGCCCCGGGAAGAGAGGAACCCCAGAAGCCTGAACCCTGGCAAACGCCGGCAGCTGTCTTACTCTAACACGTGGCAATGGACTGTGGTGAGAGAAGAAACTTAACGCTTTATGGCCTGGTAACTGTGGACTTCTACCCCAATAAATACCCTTTATAAAGACCAACCCATTTTTGGTGTTTCACATTAGCACCCCTTTGGCTGACTAATACAGATGTCTAAAAGTTATCACATGTCCAAACTACTAATCATCCCCCTAAAATCTGCTCCTCTTATAGTGTTGGCTCAAACCAAAAATGTGGAAGCATTTTCTCCCCTCTCTCTTTCATGACTCCTTTCTAATCCATCATAAATCCTGAAAACTCCATATTTAAAACAGAACCTCTCAGTACCTCTTCTGTTTCCATCTTAGTCCAATCAACACTTCTCACCTGAGTTACTCCAGTAACTCCTGACTCTGCTTTGAACACCTGTCCCTCTACATTCTATTCTCTGCCGGACTGATAACTGTTGAAATGTGAATTACATTACTCCGGTGCTCAAAGCCCTGCTTCTTCCCCATCTGTCCTCCAAGTGGAAGCCAAAGGCATTTCAATGTCCTAACAAGGTCATAAGTTATTTGGTCTTGTACTAACTGTCTGACTTTATCTACTCCCTCCACTCTCCTCCCCCTCAAACTCCCTCTGCGTGGGTCACACTGACCTCCTTGTACTTCCTAGAACATACCTGTCATGCTTTAGGGCCTTTGTACTTGTTTTCTCTGTCCCTGGAACTCTTGTTCCCAAATATCCATGGCTGCTCTTTCCTCAATGTCACTCTCAGTGAAGCCTCCCCTGGCCACCCTAGGTACACTGACAACTCCCCCCTCCTGCTCCCTCTCTTCCTATCTAACTTTCTGCTTTGTTTCACTCCAAAGCATTTATCAACATCTATCACAATATATTTATACTTATTTTCTTATTGGTCTCCTTACACACTGAAATGTAAGCTCCAAAATGGCCAAAATTTTTGTCTATTGTACTCAACTGCTCTAATCCTAGCAACTAAATGAATGTCCAATGCATAAGAAGTACTCAATAAATTATTGAATTAATGAATCGATATTACCCCAACCTCAAAAAAATATTTTCCAGGAGAGAGAGAATAACTTGAATGAATAATTGTGTTAAATGTTAATATGTCCACGTTAGACTCAGGTGCAAAGAATAGAGCAGAATAAAGAAAGGATTGATCAGTTCTGGCATGGAGGAGGAGGAGGGTTAAAAAGTCTTCACAGTTGAAATAAAGTTTACTAATTGATAATAATTTTAAAAAGTACTCACAGGGGAGGTATTGGTGGAGTCTTCAGCGGGGAGTAGGTGTCAACACCACCACTCCAGACCATGTAGACACCTGCTCAGTGTTTCTGATGACCCTTCAGGAAGATGCCTTGGCACCCACTGAATTATTGTAGGCCACAGAAGGGAGATTTGTTAAGGCCTCTTATTGACTTTGTGGCAAAGTCATGCCACGGTGGAGCCTGACCTCAAAGGCCAGCCAAGACTCCCTCCACGTCTGCTCCTTGTCTCTCATGTCTATCTCAGGTGTATCCCAATAGTACCCTGCTTCCTACACCAGGGCTTCTCAGCTGTCCAGCAGGTCCTGCCGTGTCCCCAGGCATGTGCAACATGAAGTATCGGCAAGTTAAAGCCCTGACCTAAATTTTGACCAAAAGCAGTGGAATCCAATGGGATAAATTCTTACTCCATTCCCTCTCTTGCTCCTTAGACACACACAATAGCTTTATAAAGCCTCTCTGAAAATACCCTATGATACAAAACAATCAGCTTGTTTCAAAGTTGCAGCCATCTCAGTAACTCTCTTATATTTCCTCTTCTTTCTCTGTCTCACTTTCCTTTTCCCTCATTCCTGCTTCCCTGAAATTGCACTTTCCTGGAATTGCTCTTTATTTCTTGAGAAGCCAAACTAAAAGAATATTGCTCTCCTATTCATCAACTTTCAGAAGGTGGTAGGATTTCAGAAATATTTTTAAAGATGGGTTTTGTTGGACACTGGAAAGGGGATTTACTATTTCTCTGTGAATTTTTCACAAGTCACACAGTTTCTAAGAGCAGGTAATTGTCCTGTGTGAGTATTGTGCCAATGGTACCTGTCTTGTCTATGTCACCTGTCATGAGTCTCACAGGAGATAATATATAAGAAAAGCCTTGGTAAACTATTCATCTCAATACCCATGTACAATGTAGTAAATGTCTACTCTTTTATCTGTCTAGCATTTTTCCTTCAGGCAACAGCCCCTTCCTACTACCCTCTATACAAATGATTACCTCAGAAACACCATAGAGTAAAATATAATTCCCCAGACCACATTTTATTGGTCCAGGGATGAACACTTGGCAAGATGGTCCAATTAAAGTCCTTCTTCGGGCATTAGGGTCAAGGCAGAATCTTGCTCTGGACACCTGGACTCTAGGATTTAAAACTCAGAATTTGTTGGAAACCATGCTTCATCACATGGACAGAAAAGCAGAAGCAGCTAGTCTGTAACAAGAGAGAAGAATAAAGCAGACTTGTAGAGTTAAGTCAAGGTAAGAGACACAGAAAGAGCCCTATTGGCATTTGAGCTCCTGGTTCCACATGGTATCTGACATCCAATTGCTTTCTCAGCTTTGGGTTCCATGAACCAGACTAATAACCTGATTAGAAATTCTCCTTTTGGGTTAGGTTAGACTAAGAGCACTCATCTTAGACATTCTCAACTGACCCCAATTCAGGTCCCAGGGAAGATTCATCACAAGAAGGATATAGTTCAGTATACTTCCCAAGGAGGTTTTTATCTGGTAATGCTCAAAGCCTAATATTACATGTAGCCCGAGAAAATGGTCTTCTCCTTTCCCCTATTTCTTTTTTCCTCCACTCTAAAACTGTGGAGAAAAGACTTCTAATTGTTGCCTCAGGAAACCAAAATACAACTTATACATCAGGCAAGTATGTAGCTCAGCAAGAAAGCCAACAATTGGTCTGTAAATAGAAGAGAAGAGAAGGAAGGTGAAAAAATCTGTTGGGCCAGTGGGGTGGTGCTCATGACACTGCCAACAGTATTTTAGGAGAGCATGCATTGGATCCTGAACAGGAAACATAACATGAGAATATATCCTCTTTTCCAGGTGGCAGAAAAATATCGATAAACCTGAGCTTTATTTCCCATTCCCAATTACCAAGCCAGGTCTTACTGCTTCCACATGCATTTGAGTTCACATTGTAAGAAATTTCCACCTCTCAAATGCAGGAAAACAGCTTAAAGTTGAGTTGAGTTTCCACTATCGGTTGCTATCTTAGTTTGCCAGTGCCATTATGACAAATACCATACACTGTCTTATATGTTCAGGCTGCAGAACTCCTTTTAGTATCTCTTGTAAATCCGGTCTCTTGGTGACAAACTCTCTCGGTTTTTGTTTGTCTGTGAAGACTTTAAACTCACCTTCATTTTTGAAGCACAGTTTTGCCAGATAAAGAATTCTTGACCGGTAGTTTTTCTTTTTCAGTACCTTAAATATATCATACCACTGCCTTCTTGCCTCCATGGTTTCTGATGAGAGATTGGCACTTAATCTTATTGAGCTTCCCTTGTATATGATGCATTGCTTTTCTCTTGCTGCTTTCAAAATACTCTTTTTATCTCTGGCATTTGACATACTGAATAATAGGTGTCTTGGAGTAGGTCTGTTTGGGTTTATTCTGTTTGGGGTATGTTGTCCTTCTTAAGTATTGGTATTTATGTCTTTGATAAGGGTTGGGAAATTTTCAGTCATTATTTCCTCAAATATTCTTCCTGCCCCTTTTCTGTTCTCTTCTCCTTCTGGGACATCTATAATGTGTATATTTGTGTGTTTCATGCTGTCATTCAATTCTCTGAGACCCTGTTCCACTTTTTCCATTCTTTTCTCTTTATGTTTTTCTGTCTTTTCAAGTTCAGATGCTCTGTCTTCTAATTCACTTATTCTGTCCTCAGCCATTTCAACTCTTCTGTTATATGCCTCTAATGTAGTTTTTAAATCTCATCCATTGTGTCTTTCATTCCCATATGCTCTGTTACTTTTCTTTGTAGGCTTTATAATTGTTCTTTATGCTCACCCAGTGTCTTCTTAATATCCTTTATCTCTTTAGCCATATTTTACTTCAACTCCTTGAACTGATTTGAATGAACATCATTGATTAGTTGTCTTAAATCCTGTGTATCATCAGGATTTTTCATTGTTTGTTCCTTTGGCTGGGCCATATCTTCCTGTTTCTTACTATGGCTTGTAATTTTTTGCTGATGTCTAGACATCTGATTATGTTGGTGATTTTACTCCTTTTGGTCAATTTTCCTCTCTTACCTAGTGGTTTTGTTTCATAGCTCTTCTTTGATTTTTGTTTCAACTTTTACTAAACTTTAAGATTACCCTGTTTAAGTTATCAAAGCAGTTCCAGGGACCCACTACTGGGGCATAGACCAGATCCACAGGGGCTTGGATATAGGGACAAAAGAGAAAAGCCTTGTCTTCCTTCATTTTCCCAGCCTGCAAGCAGATGGTGCTCTTCAGCAAACCTTTCCACAGAGGTAGATCTCTCAAGTTCCATTGGTTGGGGTTTCTGCTGTTCAAACTCGCTGAAGAGAAATTACATCTCAGCCTTCCACCACACCTTCCCTCTTCCAAGGGAGGAAAATGTCCATTATCCTCTCAGTTGGCCACTGTGAATGGCCAGTTTCATGGAGGCTTTTCATCTTGAGGGTGGGGTGGGTGCCTTTCCCAGCTGTGGGGGCAAGTAACTCAGTTTTCCTTTCAGCCTTTTCATCTCTCTGTCCCCAGTCCCTCCTGGATGTTTCACATGGCACTCTCCTGGTCTGCAGATGCCCAAAGCTGCTTCCTCAGACAGTTTCTGCCCTTCTTCCCCTGTTTATAAGAGCACTGTGCCCTGCCTGACCTACTCCAATGCCATCTCTCTATAACTCCTCGACCTGGTTGTCTTAAACAACAGAAATTTCTTGGCTCTCAGTTTTGGAGGATGTCAGTCCAAAATCAAGATGTCAGCCAAGCCATGATTTTTCCTAGAGTCTGTTGTATTCTGGCTCCTCCTTCACATGGCAATCTTTCACTCCTTTTTTCTGCTTCTCTAATTCCCCTGACTTTAAGCTTCTATTTTTGCATTCAATTTCCTTTGCTTATAAGGACTTCAGCCACATGGATTAAGGCCCACCATGATTGAATTTGGCCTCATCTAAATAGGATTTTTGAAGATCTTATTCAAAAATGAGTCTATACCTTAACTAATTATAATATGTTCAAAAGTCTTATTCACAAAATGGGTTCACACTACAGTACCAGGGGTTAGGAATTGAATAAGCCTTTATGAAAAGGGTTCTTAACAAGGGGTCAATGAGTTTGAATTTAAATTAAAAAAAAACATTATTCTTGTGGGGACGTGTTGGTGCAGCTGTGATATATTTATTAAATAATACACAGTACAGTATGGGCTTAGTAAGGGGTCCATGGATTTTACCTGACTGGCAAAGGGATCTGTGCAATAAAAAAGTTTACAGGGAACATGATTCAATTCTCAAGAGTTGCATACAAAAAATTATAATACTTTTCTACATAAAGAACCCAAAATCATTTGCAGGGGGGCAGGATGTACTCACATGAAAAGCCAGGTGATAGTACATGCCAGCACCACTCAAGATGACACTAAATAGTACATAAGTGCTTGCGTATTATAGTTAATAATATATTTCTGCTCAAATACAGAAAGAATCATTTTCTGTTGGAGATGTCAAGGAAACCTTCAAGGAAGAGGCAGAAATTAAATCAGGCTTTGAAGAGTGAATAGGATTTGAAAAGGCATGAGCAAAGGTAAATAGTGAGGAAGATTTGCTGGGGGACAATAAACAAAAAGTTGCCTAGAAGCCGGATTACAAATAACCTTTCAAATGAGGCAAAGGACTACTCCTATTTTATTTTAGTGAGAACAGAATGTTATCTAGGATAATAGTAAATAACTAATTCTATAGTATGATGCCTGGCACACAATAACAATTCCACTACTGCTTTTAAATATATAAATAAAGTTATTTATTGCTTAAACTACAGTACAGTGTCAAAATTAAGCATTCAATTTTAACACTCAATTCATTGGACTTAAAGAAATCTGTTTTATACTGGGAATAATATGGAAATATTGGTAAATTTTTTTCAGCCATTGTTCCTCATGAATATATAACCATCTTGCTGTGGTTGGCAAAGCTGTCTTAAATCTGTTTTTTGTTCTTGACTGTCCAGGTCCTAGTCCCTTGGTTTTCATTTATACAGTAATGTATAATTGTATGGAAATTAGCTGTAATTCACATCTTTAATTGAAGATAGGCTGAATTAAGTTGTCTAACCCAAATAGGAACTGGGTATATTATTCACTGGAGGTTCTTCAATAGGACTATTTGCTCCAAGGCTCAAGGTCTTTCTTATAACCCTGTCAGGTAGAGGGGGACATATCTTTCTCCACCCTCCTACCTTGACAGGTCACATTTCTGGAAACCCTTTTCTGATACTGACAGTCATCAGTTACTCTGGTATTTCTACTGGAACTAAATCTCTTATTGGATTTTCTGTCTTTTCTCTAATAATCAAAATCTATTTAATGTTAATTTCCCCTATTGCAATTTTCTTTAACCTACCAATGTTGTGTCAGAACCTCATTAAAATTTTAAGCATGCCAAATGTGTTACACAACTACTGAAGGAAAAAGAGAAATAGCCAGATTATTTTACCATGGGCTTTCCAGTTAAGGACCAAATTCTCCTTATTTACATGTCTATAACTTCACAAATATGTTCAACAACCTACTAGAAATGGTCAACCATGACGGTATTTTCTATATGTACCTATAGGTGAATAGCCTTTAGGAGGCCAGGACATCTGGTTTATTAGCAAGAAAGCCTAAGTTCTACTCTTCACTATGCAAGGGTTTTTATAACCAAAAAGAAACAGAAAAATCAAGCAATCATCTAGCTAAATTGTGGGAGGAGGAACCAACATAAAATATTGCTTGAAATTATTGATATTATATAGCAACACGTCACCTTGAACAAAGCACAGCCTTGTGTATTTGACTAATCCCTCTACATAAAAGCATTTAGAATATTTCTGTCATGTCATCATGGGCTTCCTTGTCTCTGTGAACAGCAACAAAAAGTCTAATTTGCCTGCAGAATAATCAACCATTTGCCTAATGATTTATGGAGAATTCTGTGCTTCTTCTTTTTAAACATAAAAAGAGTGGCCAGATATCCCTGGAAAAAATGTTCATGTAGGCACGGGAATCTGTGTAGATACAGAAAAATTAGAGAAGTTTAAATCCTAAAGACCTTCATGAATTCTCCAGAACATAGATAATCTTCTAGCATATAGTTTCCTGCATAAAATTTTTTTAAAATGTGAACACAAATAAAGAACACAAAGAAAGACCATATTAGATGTAGAAGCTAGACGATTAGCTAGGCACACTCATTTGCTAAATGACTTGATGCCAAACATTAACATTAGAGAACAGGCAAGTCAAATTAATTCTACAACAAGGTTACAAGTTACCATGACCCATGGACCTACTAAATTGCTACAGAATAATTTCAACTGCACCTGTCAAATCCATGGATTCCAAGAAAGTGCTATGTTATAAAAATAATATGGATTCCAAAGTCAAAGGTCTTCAGAGGCCAGACAGGAACTTAAATGAGTGAAACAGGCCAAATGAAAGAGAGAAGGGAGAAGTGAACTGGAGACTATCCAGGCATTCAAATTCATCCTCTTTCTCTCCCTCCTCCTTTTCTTTCTTTATTAAAAACACTGTCCAGACAAGTCAAACACATCTGTAGGCCTGTGTTTGCAACCTTCAGTTTCTATCTTGTCTTCACACCTAAAGGTTGACATTTAGGAGACCACATTTAAAGCAGAATTCTAAAAATAGAAAGGTTTTTATCCAGAGAAGGACAATCAAGATGGTGAAGTATATGGAATTCTGGAGTTGACACTTAGTATACATGTTACAAGTACTAAATTTGGACTTTTTCCTAACATGTGGGTTTAATTGCTATCTTTGCCAGTAAAAACCCAATTTTCCTTAGAAAAATATTCAACCTCTAAAACCCGTTTCCTCACATTTGCAACAGGAATAACAATACCTACTACATGGGGTTCACCAAAGATTTAAATGAGATAATATGAAGTACTTAACATCTAAATGGAGGCAATTATTATAATTATTATTATTTTATACTATAACAATGTAGTGAACTTTCATTGTTTCACAGAAGGACATCCCAGACTATTTTGAGATAATCTAAAGGCAGAGGCTGAGTCTTTCAAGTTTAAGAATGAGTGGGCCTTTATTTCTGAGATTAGTGGAAGAATTAGCTTTTACTAAGCAGAGAAAGGGAGGACAAAGTAAAGAAGGGAGAAAAAGAGGAATGGAACAGGGTTTCAGAAAGCCATGCACCCTGCCATGTGATTCCTCATGATGGTTTGCCACAATGCTTCCATAAACGTTGAAACTCAAACTGCTTAAAAACAGTGACATTTTGTGGAAACTCATAAGAGCCTGGGCTTTGATACAGGCGATGGTGGGGCAGCTCATACAAACGAGCAAGCCAATTGGATATAGGCTGACAAGAACTGCAAGATTTTGGTGGTGGATTTAGAATCTCAAAAGGCCAAGAAACTGGAATTTGAGCCAAGTGTCAGGAGCAGGTGTTACACACTGGGGCATTTGTATTCTAGTCACCTAGGAAATATAGAAGAAACTAAAGAAGAAAAGATTGTTGGGAGAATTGATATATATGTTCCAATATTGGTAGAAGCAATTTGAATTGATCTGTGTGGTTCCACAGTAAAGAATTAGGGACAATTGGCCAAAATACCCAGAAGTCTAATTATATCTTCATAGAGACATGTCCAAAGCTGGCCAAAAAAATAAATCAACAGTCCATCAAATAGTGAGCTTCCCATCATGGGAAGGGTTCAGGAAGAGACCTACATTTAGAAATGTTGGAAAAGGTATTCTTAGCTCAGTGGGTTTTGGAAATTGATGCCCTCTATGTTCTCTTTAGTATTTCAGAGTTTATATAAAGCACTATGGAAAGAAGAGCAGGGGTACAAAACAGAATCTGCCCTTCCCTAAGGAGCTTAAAGTCTTCAGCCGAAGGAAGACATCTGCCCTAATAATTTTCTTTTCCTTGTGCCTACTATGCAGAAATCTTAATCTGAATGCTTTTGAGGCTGAGCCTGTTCAATGATTTCATGCTAGAGATAGTTTTCTCATCTTCAGAGACTGTACATTAACCACCTCAAAAAGGGGAAGAATGAAAGCCTAAAGTAAAAACTAAATTATGCAAGAAAGAATGATAAATTTAAAAGATACAGAAAGCAGTATAAAGGAAAACTACTAAACTGTTGTTGCTCTGTTAACTAAGAATAGCTAAAATAAATCATTTTAATTGTTAGATTGAAATTATGTTTTTAAATTATTTTATAGCCTTAATCATTTTAAGTTATATGGGATCTTCAAGTAGTTTTAAATTAATTATTCAACAAATTTTTATATTCTTAGAGAATGACTAATGTCCTTAAGTAGAAAATTCTGAAAAGAATTTAAATTTTTTTGGGGAAAAACAAAAACATAAGTATCAGTCGGAATAAGCAATTTTGTGCTGCAGTAACAAAACCCCAAAATCTCAATGGTTTTCACAACAAAATTTTATTTCTTGCTTAGATACCATGACCAACAATGTAGATCTGTAGGGACCTCATTTTAACCAATCAGAGACTCAGAGTAGCAAAAGCTCCATCTCAACCTGCCCTTCTGTTATCACCACTTCAGGAGAAAGACACATGGCAAATCACTGGTGCTTAAAGGTTTCACCCAGAAGTGACATTGCTTCTTATACTCATATTTTATTGTTTAAAGCAAATCACATGGCCAGGCCTAATTTCAAAGTGGTACAGGGATATTCAATCCACCCATTGAGAAATCTTGATTTAAACTGATTCTTATCTTGATGAATGTGGCTTACAGGGAAGACAGTACAGCTTAATGGTTAAAAACGAGTTCTGGAGACAAATACATGTGTTTGTTATTGAGTTACACTATGCAATGGTTATGTGACCATTAGCAAGTAACTTAATCTTGGTGTCTCAATTTCTTATTAAAGAGGTACAAAAAAACCCAGCACCTACCCTATAGGGTTGTTGTAAATTTCAAATAAGACAATGCATGTAAAGCGCATAGTATAGTTCCTGGCACATGGTCAGGGTTCAATGAAAGCTAGTTTCAATTATTTTGATCTGATGATGAGGAAGGAGAGGAAGATGAGTAAGGGGAGGAAGAGTTGTAATGGTCCCTGCAGATCCTGGGCTGGCAACACCCTAGAATGAATTTCAGTATCAGAGTTCATTCATTCTTTCATTTAAATATTTTCCAAGCCCAATGCCAAGCACTAAACATATAATAGTGAGCAAAAATGGCACAGTGCCTGACATTTTGGAGCATATAGTTTCAACAGGAAGCATAGTAGATGACTGGCAGGACACAAGTATCTTCTTTTTTTTTTTTTCATGATAAATATTTTTACTAGAGGGGAAGATTGCATATTTGAAGACACAATTGTATTTCTAAATAAAGTAGTGATCTCTGGATGTAAACTGAGCTTTAGGCTGGAAGCATTTCAGTGGTTCTCGAGAATCCTCCTCCTCCTTGTCTTTAATTTCAGAAATTCTCAATAGACTTTAGGATTTCAGCGACAAGATTCAATGTTTCCACTCCAGAAACCAGCTGCTTTATGAAAGCGTGAGCGCTGTTCACGCTGACAGGGAGGTTCTGCAAGGCCACGTCAGTGTTCTGCTTCACCAAGGTCAGGCTGGCCACTGTCCGGAACTCAGGGCCTCTTGTCTCTCGCTGGACGTTATAGACACCTGAGCCTGGAGTAAACCTTTTTCCTGTTTCAGTTTCATGACATGATTTTCTGCCTGCATAGCCCGATTGGTCATCCCCTTGAAGTTCTGCTCCACCTGCTGGACCACCAACTCTCCAGGTCGTGGTAGTCGCTCTCCTCCTTCAGCATCTTTGCTTCTAGTTTCCACTCAAGGGTCCTCACCATTTCTGTTTGAGATTCAGAGAAGCTCTGAACCTCGTTCTGCTTCCTTCTTAGCTTAGAATTTTCGTCTTTCAGTGCTTCCTAACTTACCTGCAGCGTCCGGTGGTGCCCGTCTTCCACAGACTCTCCGTGGGCTGTGAACTCTGCGTTGGGGCTGCTAGCTGGAGACCCCAGAGAAGCTGGCTGTCAGGGTCACTCAGAGCCCATGCGGGGAGAGACTCGGGCCCTGCCAACTCCCACGGGCCGGAAAAGAGGGACACGTAAGTGCTGCAGAACAAGGTGTGCCGGTGCGACCCGCAGTGAGTGTGCCTGCGCCACGGCCCACTGCAGGAAGGTGCCTTCCACCAGCCGTCCTCATCCTCGAGGTCGCCGGCCCCTAGGGGGTCTTCCAAAAATCGCTGCTGGCACTCCAGGCCATTCCTCACGGTCTGGGCTGCTGGACAGTTGCGTTTGAGCCTCAGTGAGTGCCTCGTGGCTTCCTTTGAATAAATACTACTGTTGGTGTCCCTCAAAATTAGTTCTTTGTTACCTGCAGTGGCTTAATTATTCCCTATGGAAATCTCAAAATGCCCTGCCTCTTTAACTAGCAGTGGACCACTCATTGATATTGAGTCAAGAGCCATCCCACAGTTACAGGTATTTCTCCTACTCATTGGCCTCCAGTGCTGTGGCGGAAGAGAGAAAGTCTTCAGATGTCACAATAAAGCAGGAAGATACATTTTTTCTGGTGGGTTGTGAAATCAGTTTCATTAATGTCATTGTAACTCACATAAAATCTTCCTGAACCTTCCAGAAAATCCATCTCCATTTCAATAAAAATGAAGGGAAGGAAAGGGTTGTAATTAATATCAGGCAGTACTGACCGAGCTCCAAACACCAGAAACAGTCAGCCAGCCCTTTATCCATACTTTCCCCACAAGACAACATCCTCCCCTTTCCAGAAAAGTACAAATCAAATGTCTTCAGAAGACATTGGTTGACCTGACAGATAACTAATCAAGTACAAGACTCTTAAATAATAGACTTCTGTATTATCCACGACTGTGGTTTCTTCTGGAATTATTGATGCAAGTAGTTCTGTATAGCTGTGGGACACAATAAAAATCTATAAAGATTGGTACCTATTTGAGCTGAAGAAGGCAACTCTGACCACACAATCTGAAGTTGCTACCCCAGTCACTCTGGTACACCACTCCATTTTATTGTCTTCGCATCATGTATATTTACTTGTTTGTTACTATCTTCCCACCTCCAGCAAGGAGGCTCCATCCTATGCCTAGAGCAGCACCTGGCACATGGTACCTGTTCCATAAATCATTGTTAAATGAGAATGAATTGCAGAATTTTTTTACATGTCAAACTTCTCTCTAAAAATAAAAAACTGATTTATTCTGGAACCTGAGCTGGGAAAGGAGCTAGATATCCTATGTGGACACCCCTAGCTCCAGGTATTTAAATAGAATAAATGTGTGTAGACCCACAGTCATGGGGCACAAACAGACCTTAGCACTGAAGCTATACTGTCTCAGGCAAGTCTGACCAGTATCAAGCAAAGATATACCCAAGCTGAGCATTTGGCAGCATTTGCATGAGAGCACTTGTAGTGCTAGTCACTTTCCTGGCTGTAAACATTCTCAACTCAGCCCTCCTCTGATCTGTCTCTGTCACATCCAGATTAAGCTATGAGAATCTTGAATGAATCTTTCCATCTTGAATGCTTTTGGAAAGAGAAAATGCTACCAAGTGCTTCAGGGAAGATGGGTAATTCTCTGTTGACAACAGAATCTAAAATGGGACAAACTTAAATAGTGATATATAATTCATGTTAATAGAAGCCAGTTTTCCATGCCTGGAAGTATTTTCTGCTATGGGTGGGGTTGAGGAAATCTCCTTTGCATCCCCATATCCAGGATTTCTCAGAAGTCACTTCAATTCATTGAGGCTCCCAGTACACTAAAATAAATAATAATAAAATGTCCCTACAGGATTACAAATTGGCATTTTCAAAAACTTAAAAAATTAACATTAACACACAAAGATACAGCAAGACACACATAGAGATACAACAAGATACTTATGAAATCTGTTTTAAAAAGCAAAACAAAACATGACTTCCCAGAGCAGCATAAGCGGTATAGGCTGGTGCACACGCCCAAGGCTGATGTGCAATGTCTCCTCCCTATAGAACTGTAGGTGAAACCCTGCAACTGTAAACTAACCCCGTTATGACCTACATTTGATAATGTTTACATTTGAGGCACTTTATACACTTGGGAACTAAAGGGCAAATGTTGTGAACAGGCTCCTAACCCCCAGACCCCTAGGCTCATCAGTATCCTGATGTATAGACCTGTTAAAGTAAAATCTCTCCCAACCCAGGAAATCTATCCACAAAAGTAGAAGAGGAAATAAAACAATTTTATTATTAAGAAAGCATTATATGTATTTATATATCATTTTACAAATTAAAAAAAAATTTAAAAAAAAAAAAAAAAGAAAGCATTAAACCATAATGTGATGCATCACAGGCAACCCACTAAAGAGATTGCATCACCCTTTTAAATAGTCAAGTGGCTGCAACTTACTTATATACATCTCACAAGTCCTCAAGTAATAGGACTTGATGGCACCATTTGTCACATAGTTCATCCTAAATTCACCTGGTAATTGCGGTGGCCTTCATGTTTCTTAACTGCCTCTATGGAAAGGAATGATAAAACTTCCCATAGCTGTATGTAGATAGTTACAATTTGGAGTCAGAGGCCTAAATTAAACTCCCATGTAAAGTTAGTACTTCATGGACATTTATATTTCAGAGAGATGTCTCCCAGGTCCTTGAAAAAGTCATCTCTGGGTTGTAAAACTGTCAAAAGACTTATTTG
>JAQZBX010025092.1:0-29762 GCA_029593785.1 Cabassous unicinctus | reverse complement strand
TAAACCCTAGAAGATCTATTTCGGGGCTGTTTCAGCCTGTTCTCTAGCTATTTTTCTGGAGAAGAGATTCCCGTGTCTTACTAGTCAGCCATCTTCCCGGAAGTCTATAATGTGGTATTGAGACAATAAATAAGAACGCTCATTACATTTTTGCTCCCTTATATGTTATGTAAATAGGATATAATCTCTCCTGTCAGCTCTTAAAGCAAAGCAATTTTTCATGCCCGTATCTGAGTTCTCCAAAATCACCTTTATTTTGGTTCATTCAATCATTCAATGATGGTCACTTCTACGAAGTAGCAGCAGCACCACGGAACCAGGCAGAAATGCACCCCCCAATTCAAAGCCAGGAGAACTAGCTGGTGCCTTTGCCCGCGAGACTCTTGGAGAGTCATGGCAACACCAAGCTGTCAGTGTCCTGCCCTCTTTGTCTATATCCCGAGAGAGAATTTTCTCTGGGTTTATCAATGCTTTCCCCCTATAATGGGCCTTAAAAACTTGCCTGCTGAAAATCAGCCATGCTGAGAATGTGTGTTTCATCACAAGATCCCTTATTTTTTTTTTTGTCCCACCAGGAATATCCTTTCTTTTAATCTGTTTTTGTAACTGCAAAATCAATTTCTCCTTCAACAGTGTTAAAGAACTCACTCTCAAACTTTCTCACCAAGTGGTTTTGTGAACTTCCTATCCATGTAGTACAACCAAATTTTTGATTGAAACAATATTTGATTGCTACAGGATGACACTTCTGGGATGTCTTTTTGAACCTCCTAATAAACTACATGCACAACCTACAAAACTGAAAAGAAAATATACATCACATTTAGGATGGGTCCCCACTTCTGAATGCTCTCATCTTATATAAAACAAAGCCACGGAGAGGAAATAAGAAATGGAATCAGCCTATGTGGTAACAAGTGAAATCACTAGAATCTAGGTTTACTGGAGCACTGGCCTCAGAATAGCCCATGAACCAAGCACTGTTTGGTGTTGAGTCCACACAGCATAATTGATGCCCAGAGAGTGAGAATGGTTCATGATTTTGCTAGAAGACTGTCAGTTTTAATTTTGGTGTCCCAAGAGAAATTTCCATCAATTAAATATTCTTGAAATAAGCTTGAGTTCTTTTAATTACCGCCCCCCCCCCCATAGTACAAGAGGGACATAATTCAACTGCCATTTAAAAATATCCTCTGTTGGACTGGTTACCTTAACAAAAGGTAGTGAAAATTTGTGTGAGTGAAACACAGGAAGATGGGCTTACAGATGCTGGGCTCTGAGGGACTGTGCCAGAAGGTAACGGGGTTTTGCAACTCTCTGGATTTTACAAATCTTCAGTTGCCTAAACCTACGGAATCCTCTACAGTTAATTTTTGGATGGTCAGAATATTATTTACTTTGACATTTGTCTGTCTTGCAGATACATAAAACTAGAGCAAGGCATAGGTATGGGCATCGTATGTAAGGGTGCTGAGCTGGGCTGACGTGAAAGCAGTGCCACACTGCCTTGTCATGAGCTCCTCATCACCTTGCCTTTTTCAAGACTTATTCAATCATTCCACAAACATCTCCCATGTGCTAGGCACTGGTGATTTATTGATGAATAAAACACAGCCAGTATTTTTAAAGGATTTATTGTATTGTGGGTGACAGTCACTTCCCTCCAGGCTGACATGTAGCTGCCTTACACTGGTATAGGGCAGCTGGTCTGGGTTCCAGTTGGGAGCTGCCTGTCTTGCACCAGCTATTAAACATTTTGAATATTATTCAGATATATACACACACACCACACATACACATATATATAGATCACACTAGTGCAATGTGGTAGATATATAGACAGAAGGCACATAGAGTGATATGAAGCTCAGGGCAAAGGGTAGGGGTAGGGAGAGGCCCAGGGAAGACGACCCCAGGCTGAGTCTCAGAGGATGGATGGGAGGCTGCTGGCAGCCAGCGCAGGGAAAGCTGCCGGCTTGAGCACGACCAACTTGGATACAATCAGGGAATGAAGTTTGTATTTGGAACTGGGTCTCTCCCCCAGAGTCAGCAGGGTTTTAGAGGCTTGGACTAGAAGTCTGGTTCTTAACAAGCATGAGAAAGAGAGGAATCCAGACTTGGATGTGGTTTTCCTTCTGGGGCACACGAGTCCTGACTAGAGGCCTCTGCCCATTTGGCTTGTGTCTTTAGATGATCTCCTGTCTCCAGACTCTCATCTCTTAACCAAATTGCTGAGGCACAATTTTAATGAGGTCCCTTGTTGCCACTGCCTGAAGGGTCCAATATAGGGCACTGAGGCTCAGCTCCCTTCATCCTTGGTCCCAACTTGGATGGGCCCTTGTGCACCACACTCTCTCTTTCCGTTCTTTGTAGGTTTTTCACACATGTCTACTTCTTCCATTGTGTTGATTACTCTGAGAATCTCCTTCAGCGGAACCCTGCAGTTAGTATTGAGTTGATACGTGTTTAATCAACAGATACGCAGACAGATTGGTAGTGTGATTTCTCATTATGTAAATCGACAGCTAGATATTAGTTGACCAGTTTAAAAAAGTATGAAAAGCACATTTGTTTTGTGGCTAAATACTATCTAATGTTTATTTCTGATAGTGATACAATGGCATAATCATGATATTTTATGAATTATAATTGATCACTCCTAGAAAAGTCTATAACATATTGCTTTAATGATTCTATAAATGATAAATCCACCAACATTACTGATAATAATTTATAGTTTTTTGTATTTTTGTTCTAATATATAGAACTTTATAGAAAATAGTGTAGAAATCTAAAAAACAAAACAAAACAAAACAAAACAACCCCTTTCCCCAAATGAAATTTGACTCATCTATTTCCTGAGGGAGAGGTGAGCAGGAGGAAGGAGAAAAGTGGTTTTGGTGATAAATCTTGGACACTTCCAGAAGGCACTTGGAAGAAAAACCTGAGCACTGGAATTATTTTAGTGATGCCGTTGACCACAGCTCCCAGCCCCCAAGCCATGCTAGACCACACTCTGTAAACCAACTTTTACTCCACAGGGCAATGGGGCTCCTCTGACATTTAAAGTGTCTAGGAACGGACTTTGGAACAATTTTTTCTTCACTCTAAATTTAAAAGTAGGCCACCAATCAGCTTTTGGCTAGTTCATTTGACTTGTAAACAAAAGTTAAGAGAGAAATAGACTCTTGTATGTAGTAGATGAACCTTTGAAGATGTCTTGAATCTAAGGAAAGGGGAGAACAAACCGGGGAGAGAAGTTTGTGCAGTTGGAAGCTTCAGTCGTCACAGCAGCTCAGCTATTGCTGTTGTGAACTACACATCATCCAAAACTGAGACAAGCACCAAGTTGTGTTCTGGTTCTGAAAGGTGGAGGGAGTAATAATAAAAATAGTGTTTACTGTTCACTTGGTATTGCCCAGTCTCTATGCAAAATGTTTCACTTATACACACCATTTCATTAATCCTCATGTCTACCCTTATGAGGTCCCTAGGATTATCATCCCCATTTTAGGAAGAATAAACTGAGGCTTAAAGGCTAAACCATCCAAGACGACACAGAGAGTTAGTGCCAAAGCCAGCCTTTGAACTTAGACTAATTCCAGTGCTCAAGCTCTGCTCAACAATGGGCTAAAAAATGGTCAAAGGGTAACTGGCTGGCACCCAGTGAGAGAGGCAGCCAGATGAAGTCTGTCCCTGCAGTCTTTTTTATTCTGTCTTAGGAAAAATCATCTTACAGTGTCCTAACACCTTCTCAGTCCCTCCTCGAGGGAGTGGAATCCAGGTTGAATACTGAAATCAAAAGAGAAAACCAAGTAAATCCCTAGAGAATTTTGGTAGGTTTTTCCAAGTTATTAATATCTAAGGACAACTTACTTCTCAAAATGGAGGAAAAAATGGTGGGTTAATTGCCTGGATTGAGAAGAAAGGTAACTACAAGTAAAAAGACAAATCTACTATTATCTAAAATAAAAAATTTTGGGAGGGAGTAGTATAGATAAGCGATAGAACATTTAAAAGCAAAGAACTTGAATACTATTTGCACATCAATGTTCATAGCAGCATTATTCCCAATAGCCAAAAGGTTGAAGCAACCCAAGTGTCCATGTGGGATGTATGAATAAATAAAATGTGGTAAATCCATACAGTGGTGAATTTATTCAGCCATGAAAGGAAATGTAGATTCAATGCATGCTACAGCATGAACACTGAATAAGTCAGACTCAAAAGGACAAATACTGTATAATTTCACTTACATCGATATCCAGAATAAGCAAATTCATACAGATAGAAAATAGATGATGAGTTATCAGGGACCAGGGGTACTGGTGGGAGGAATGGGAAGTTGTTGCTTAATGGGTACAGGTTTCTGCTTGTGGTGATGAAAAAATAGATCATGACAGTAACTCAACATTGTGAAAGCAACAATTAATAACACTTAATTGTACCCTGAAAGTGGTTAAAATTGGAAATTTTGAGTTGTGCATATATTACCACAATAAAAATGTGAAGAAAAAGCAAAGAACTAACTCAAGAAGGCAAATGTTTCCTTTGGATTGCAGGCCATGTGGGAAATGGAGTCCATCAGGTGTCAGTTTTCAGACCCAAAATGGCACTGTTTTTAAATGCACAGGTTTGACCACTGTATACCAAGATGTGAGTCATAGAAAGTGGGCAAGGACTGTGGTCTAGGGAGTAGGGTGAGACTGGCAGGCAGCCAGGGGCAGTTGGGTAAAATCTGATGTTCTCTAAAGCAGAACAGAAGAATAGAAGTCTTCCACAAAAGCTAAAGTAGAAAAACTTGAGAAATTATGAAATAAGTTAGATAAAAATAAAGCCCCGAATGATCAGATCACCTTAGATTTTGTGAGTTGGAATTAGGGATTATTTCCCTTGGGACCTGACATTTGCTCACTTGGTGTGAGTGACCCAAGGCCTACAAGTATTTGATGGGACGATTTTGCAGACAGAGGAAAGACAATGCAGGCCTGCTCTGATGGAGGCTGCGGCCAGACACCATGGGTCCTTAAAGGTTAGTTTAACAAAATAAAAAATAAAAAAATGAAAAATGCCTTGCATCCTAGCGCCCACTGAGTTGTGGTCAGTATTTATTTTTCATTCTGGTGAACTGGCCATGTGACTCCTTAAGTTTCACAACCGTTTTCTTGCACAATCATCTATGAGCCATGTCTAGTTGTAACTGGCAAAATAGGGTGGTGGGTTGTCAAATACTAGAAGACAGCTAGTGTTCCCTGTCTTAAAGAGTGCTTGCTGCTATAGAAATGTGCTGCCCTGGGTAAAATACATAGCAGGTGGATGACACAGGATGAAAAAGCTAATTCTGTTTTGGAAACTGCCTGATTCACTTCCAGGGAAAAGCTTTACGATTTGGTAGAATGTGACTCAATGTACTTTTTTTAAGCCAAGGGAAGCAGTCTTTCTGGGGATCTCAGGAGATACATCTAGGAAATTATTCAGGTATCTGGGACTAGCAAGGCCTCAGAAGGATTTTCTTTGTTATCCTTTTGCTGTTGGCAAGGCTGTGTGTTAAACGTTGATGGGGAAAGGCTGAATGGGCAGGGAAGCTCTTTGGGGTGGGGTTTAAGGGTAGAGGAAAACAAAACTTAGAGAGAAAGCAGGAAAACTAGATGGAAGCAAGGTCAGTGGAATATTAGAACTTCGAACCATCTAGTTGATGGCTTCCTTCCCTTTAGTTATCATATCATCAAGTCCAAAAGAAAAAGAAAACCAAAACAATACCACTGCATGGAAGAAGCTGCAGAAAAGATGGCACTAGTATTTGATGCAGATGCTGGATTGTTCATTGGAGTCAGCCCATGGCTTAGTGCAGAGCAGGCAGACTGGGGGGTCTGCCAAATGTGACTTCTTTGGTCCACTCAGTGTTCTGAAAACTCCTGTGAAATTTTAGTTTTGAGTATTTGTAAAACAAGTAGATTTCTGAATTTCTGCTTCTCTTGATAAAATAAGAAGCTCTAGCAACCTCAGGACCTCATTCCCAGAGCTACAGCTGAATGCCCCTGTAGAAGGGGTGTGTGTTCTCCATTTCCCCTTGGCCCCCATGTGGCTGTGGTGTTGCTCCCAGCCGGCTCCACTCGTGCTCCTTGGAGGCCTGTGACTTCAACCTGTTCTAAGTAAACAAAAAGCAGATGCCCCTGAGGGGTGGAGATGGGAAGGATGAGGGACAAGCGGTAGCTGGTGTCCTAGTACCCTTTCTTGCTCTGGGGGAGGGTTTGGTATTTATAAGAGTGGAAAAATACTACGTGATGGAGTTTAATTATATAAAAAATGTCCAAAGGTCACATTTAGTTTTTAATAATTAAAAAGGAATACAATTCAAAATAAGGTATGATGGGAAAAGGAGGTTCTGTTGTTTTCCTGTGGTGCTATGGATGGGATGTGGTGGAATTAGTTTATGATACAGAAGGAAGGATTTTAATTAAAAAATTAGAACAAAATTGCTGAGAATATAATGAATTATAACTGTTCTCTGATGAATTGTCTCCATTGCCACATTCAAGAGAAAATTCAGATGTCTGGCTACTCGAATTTTTTCCTGTTTCTAGTTGGACAGGTTGTAGGAGATTGGAATGGGTTTTTAAATGATATTAACTGCATTTTGGGGATTTTTTTTTTTTTTTAAAGCCAGATGGCTATTCTTATAAGAGAAATGTATGCAGTTTGACTTTTTAAGATCTTTTTCCTCTGAAACCATGAGCACTTTGTAAAATAATCCTTAAAGATGCTACGAGGTAAGAGTTTGCCAAAGGTAATCTTTGGTAGAAGCATTCAGTGTAAGTCCTCTGTTTGCTACATTCAACTATAAATGGGACCTGGTCAAACTAGTATGGTACCAGAAATAGACTTTAGAAATCAAAAAAAAAAAAAAGAGGAAAAATTATTTTGTTGATACTATGGTTGACACTGATGATATTTTTAGTTCTAACCAGAAAGGAAAGAAGAAGAGCTTCAGGTTAGATAAAAGGTTAATTGGAAATACTGTATGGAACATAAAAAATGCAAAAGAATTCAAGAATATTAATCCAAGGGCAAGATTTATGAAGAAAGTTAGAGTTACTGGGAAGAGATATAAAGCAGATTTTCATTTTTTATGCAAATCAGACATTCATCTATGAAAATAACAGATTAGAATATGACTCACATATGGACTTGTCATTCCCTGCTCTAAGCTTTTGATGACTTCCCATTAGCTATAGGACAAAGTCCAAACTGCTTAGTATAGATTTAAAGCCCTCTATTATCTGGCTCCGACCTACTTTCCCAGTTTGATATTTTAATATCCTCTCTCCTCCCCCATCAGTGAACCTTGTGTTTCAGTTTCCTACACTAATTGCTATTCCCAGACCACAGCCTGTTCTTTGGATTTGCTCACGTTGCTTACTCCACTGAGAATGCCCTTTCCACTTTCTCTGCCCTTTGACAGAGATGCTCAGATCTCACAACTCCAAAAAGACTTCTGCAGTTTCCCCAGGAGGAGTTCATCCCTTGCACTTCTGAAGTCCCATAGCACTTAGCTTTTCTGTCTTCTGTAGTTCTTAACTCTTTCTGTTTTATATTATTTATGTACTTGTTGTCTTCCTCACTGTACTCTGCATTATGTTCACATTTTATTTTTCACAGTGTCAGAACAGTGTCTTGTAACTATACTTGTTAACCAGTGACTACTGAATTGACTTGCACTTCTAATATTTATTTTTATACAAACATTTGATTGATCAGGTTAACATTCCAACCATCTTATGTATATAACTTATAACCTAGCATAGTCAAAACCAAATTCATTAGCTTCTCCAAAGTGTCCTGTTTATGTCAGTGGTCCTGACATTTTCAAAGTCACTTAGTTTTCTAACTTGGGAGTCATCTTTGAATAAACTATTTTATTAGTTTTTAAAAATATATAGTGTAGTATTATGATGTCAAATTCTACTGAATATTCTTTGACCTATTTCTCCTAATCATTTGCTCCTTTCTTCCTCTATTTGTTCTGCCTTAGTTCTGGCCCTGGCTACTTCATAGCTATGTGAGTTCCAGAGTACTTGCCTGTGTAACTCTTCCAATCTCAAAGTCTTCTGAGGACCATGGCCAGAAAACTCTTATGTGATATATATTAAAAGCTCCAGGGCTCCAAATTTGCTACCACATAAACTCTAAACGCCTCTGTTCCGGTCCTACAATAACTATTGAAACAAAGTGGTTAAAAACACAACTCTAGAATCTGACAGAGCTAGGTATATCTCCACATGTTCCAGAACATCCCAAAGTCTGTTTCCTCCTACGTAATTTGAAAATAACAATTGTATCTCTCTCATAAAGCTGTTGACATCAGATAATAATAATTGTATCTCTCTCATAAAGTTGTCTGGGGTTGACATCAGATAATGCCTATAAAGCGTTTAGCAGAGTATGTGGCAGGAGTAAGAGTTCAATAAATAGTAACAACAATCATTACAATTGCCATGACACTCCAGGACTCCTGCTCAAATCTGGTCACATGAGCCTCTTCATGGTGAAGGAGGATAAAGAGCAATGAGCAGAGCATTTATGGCAAAAGTCCTAATGGGGACTCAGCAAATTCTATGTATGGTGCAGGCGTCTATGTTTATCACTAAGGAAAGGAAAATTAGGGATGGCCAAAGGGAGGTGGAGAACTGGTGAAAGACTCTGAAGCAAATCCTGGGTGGTTTGAATTTGATAAGCCAGGCAGGAGTTAGTCATGCTGTGTCAGGGGTGGCTACATTCCGAGTATAGATGGAAGCTAAATTGTTTTCAGGACTCATTGATTTAGAAGTGTAGAAGAGCTGCTACTTCTAGTGTAGAAGAAATAAGACAAGGGATGTCTCCCACTGATCTGGATGCAGTCTGGGGTTTGTTGGTAGAGGAAGCTCTGTTTGCTCCTTTGACTCCCTAAGCTGGCTTGATGACTAAGTGGTCCCTGGAAGAGGGTGGGACAGAGGACTGTGATACCCATGTAGGCTTCACATAAATGACCCCAACATCGGAATCAAGCTCTCCTGCACAATCCGTGAGGATTATTGGCAGAAACTAGATACCTATACCTGGTCTGTGGGCCTTTAGAAATCAGAAAAGCTTGTTTGCTTTGTTCTGAAGCATCAAGTTCTAATCACTTCTTATTGGTTCATGAGCAAGACCACTTAATATACCTGGCAATTTTGTTTCAGTTTAGAACACAGGCATCTGTTTATGTAGTTAGAATTTTAAATACTTAATGGTTTCTAATTTGTATTTGAAAGTTGACACATAATTTGGAAGAACATAAACATTTGCAGTTCTATGTGAATTATGCTTTAGACATTAACAGAGAAATATGATATACTTTTTAAAGTTACTTTAGAATTCCTATTGAACTGACTTACCATATTCTTTGTCAAAGCTAGAACAGATAATGAGACTACAGAATTTTGTGCTGCCAGAAGAAACTCGCAACACCATCAAAGAGAGGATAAGATTTAGTCCCCTTATGTGGGCTTCCTGTCATGATCACAGAGGTAGCATGGAATAGAAGAAAGAACATTGGTCTGGTCTCAGGTTTTCAATGGTTCCATATTTTTCATGAACTTCCCAGGTGACTTTGGGAAAGCTCCTTAGCTTCTGTGGGTTTCAGTTTCCTCATCTATAAAACAAAGAGAGGAGGCATCTTGTTAAGTTTTGGAAGATTAAATACATGCTTTTACCTATACTTTCTCCCCCAATACTACTAAAATTTGAAGCAAGGAAATAAAAAGGCATTAACAAAGAGAGAGTGAGCAGTAGAGGATTTCACAGCAATAACATTTCTAAAGCAGGAACGAGTAGATAGGGGTAGCTGAGCTGACTCCAGGAACAAACCTCAGCCAGGAGTGAGAAAAGCCCAGAAGCAATACTATTTTTCATTACAAAGTCCTGGGAAAGTTCAGGAATTGGAGATGCCAAGTATTTCTAAAAGGGGGGTGCAGTGGGGCTGAAAACAGAAAAATTGGCTAAAGATATGGTAAAATCCAGATATGCCAAAAATACCCTCTCCTCTCCTGCCCCATATTTCTGAGGCCTCAGCTGGAAAAGCTGGGTTGACTCATTTCTGGTCCATATGGTTTATCCCCCTGTAGGCTAGCCCAAGCCTTGTTATATCCTGGCTGGGAAGGATTCCAAGAGAGCAAGCCAAAGCATGCAAGGACTCTTGAGGCCTACACTTGGAACTGGCACAATGTTGCTTCCACACTTTCAATTGGACAAAGCAAGTTACAAGGCCAGCTCAGGTTCAAGGAGAGGGGAAATAGATTTTACCTCTTAATGGGTGGACTCACATTGCAAAGGAGTGTGGATATAAGGAGAGGAATAGTTATGCCCAGCTTTTCAAACAACCTACTATAAGGCACAATAAGGTTAGGATTCCAGAAAAATTTCATATTCTTCAAACTTGCACACTAAAAATAAAAAGCTGCATGTAAAAAACAGGATTGGGACAGAGAACTTAAAACTAATGCAAAGCACTCACCAAAAACAATAATTGATGCCTGGGTAAATAACTTGGACTGTCCAGGCAGGCAGCTTATTGCAGCCCAGCCTGTTATAGCTAATAAAACATCAGAGAGAAAATTCAGTGAGTATACTAGCAATACTCACACAAGAGCAAGGCTGATGGGAACTGAGAAAGGGCAGGTAGACATGACATTCCAAGTCAGTGTGGCTGCCCTTAAGCAGGCATGGAGGCAGTGTAACTTGCCAGCAATCAAGAACCACACAGGTCTGGGGAGAAGCTGCTTTTGGGAGGAGCCCCCAGGTGCAGGTGCTTATTTTTAATTTTTAAAATGTAGGCAAAAGGGTTCCTGTTATCAGTGCAGCAACCAAGTGAAAGCATTTTCTTTTCCCACTGAAACTTATAATTCCACTCCTTACTCCAGCCTCCCATGCTTAGGAAAATTATTTATAAATCATTGTGACTTCTGCATTATACTGGCACAATTTCTCTATTTACCAAACTACATACGAGCTAGTTTGCATTATAGAATCTTGCCTTGTGACTGTACTGAACGATTACCTAAATGTCCTTATAATGCATAGAAAGATTCTTCATTTCCTTTCTAAACTTGGCTCTCAGAAAATGCCTATAGCCAGGTGTAGCAGTTTGAGATTATTTTTGTGAATCCCCAAAAAGAGAAGGATGTTTGTACACTGATCTGTTCCTGTGGGTGTGAGCCCCTTTGATTTTATTAGATTCACCTGAGTTGTCTTTGATTAAACTACCTGTTGTGATAAGGGTTTTAATTCGACCACATCAGTAGGGCGTGACTTAGGGTTGAGTCTCTGCCACCTTGGTGGGCAGATATAAATGGACATTCACTCAAGAAGACACACGGGAAGAGAGAGAGCTCCATAGATGCCAGAGAAGAGAACTTTGTCATGTGATAGAAAGGAGAAGACTCAAACAGCTAAACTCTGGGGAGAGATGAACCATTCGGCTGATAGTATGCAGCTGAAGAGAACAGAGTAGCTGAGCAGCTGAGAAGGCCCAGAAAGAAACGAGCCCTATGCCAGCCTACAGCTGAGATTGGAAGACGTTGGGACCACAGAGCCTTAGGAGGAAGAAGGAAGGAGAGACCAGGCAGAGATCGCCTACCATCTTGCCTCAACATGTGGTAACTGACTCTGGTGAGAAAGCAGCCTTGAGTTGGACTGTTTAGGGCCTTGTAACTGTAAGTTTTTACCCCAAATAAATACCCTTTATAAAAGCCAACAGATTTCTGGTACTTTGCATCAGCACCCCTTTGGCTGACTGATACACCAGGCTTATATCACCAAGGCAGGAGAGTAGAGGATATGAGCTCAGTGTGAAAGATTTATAGATACTGATACTTAGTGATCTCTCAGTCAACAGCCAAGACAAATCATTCTACTGTGAAGACTATTGCTTCAAGCATACAGATCCTCCAGTCAGCTTCTTATCGCCTCACTTTTTAAAAAATATATACTTTTCAATTTTTTTAAAGATACTTAGATTACATAAATGTTACATAAAAAATATAGGAGATTCACATATGCCCCATTCCCTACCCCTCCCACATTTTCCCGCATATTGCCTCACTCTTAAAGTATGGCCAAAGATATGGTATATCTGATAAAAACTTCTATATAAAATTCATTGCCAAAAGAAACAATAAGAACAAAAGGAACATGAAGGAAGTAGAGACAATGCAAGGAGCAGAAAAAAAGAAAAGAAACAAAAAACCTCCATAAAACTATAATTAATATCCTTATAGAGATAAAAGATAATGGCCATAAAACAAAAATAGAGTAACATAAAAAGAAAAAAGAACTCTTAGAAATTAAAAATATGATTGCACAAACTGAAAATTTCAATAGCATAGTTGGAAGATAAAGTTGAAGAAATCTCCCAGAAAGTATAACAAAATGATAAAGAGGCAGAAAACAGGAGAAAAGAAAATGTAAAATAAATTAGAAGATCAATTCAGGAGGTGAAATATCCAACTAACAGAGTTACAGAAAGAAAAAAAAAATCAAACAGAAAATTGAGGGAAGAATACTATAAAAGAAGTGACTTAAAAGCATTTTCCAGAACTGAAAGATGTAAGCTTCTAGATTGAACTGGCTAATGTACAAATAAATGGGAGTATATACAGTATAGTGTGTTTTTCTGACATGTTAGAGTACTGGCATAGAAATTAGGACCTGAAAGCTTCAAGTGAAAAAAATTACAAAGAAATTAGAATCATCATCAAAATGGGGACTCCTGAGGGAAAATTATATCCAGGTTAGAGTTTTATACCCAGACAAACTTTCAATTAATATAAGAGTAAAAGCCTTTTCAGACATGCAAGGTCTCAAAAATTTCTCTCTCTCTTCCTAAGTAATACTAGCATAAGTGCTCCAGGAGAACCAGAGGGTATATACCAAGAAACAGGGAGACACAGGATCCAGAAAATGGGAAACACAACTCAGGAGATAAGCCAAAGAAAATCTCTGAGATGATGGTGAAGGAGAGCCAGGCACAGCATCTGTGAAATAGGATTTAATAGCCCTCAATCCACTGAACTGAGGCACAGAAGTCTCCAGAAAGATGTTAAAGAGAGAAGGATGAAGTGGATAGTACACCTAATGTGTTTGAATGTTTTGAGCAAAGATTTTTCCTTTGATAAAGATTTTAGGGTTGGATACATAGAATACTAGCTGAACAAACAAAAGAGACTGCTATTAACACTATAGAAAAGAAAAAATGTACAACAATGAAATGTGGATCTACTGAGATGGTCATTATTCTGTAAATACTGAATAATGATTCCATGATATTTGATGATATAGTTATACTGGAGAAAACATGAGTGTGTGTGGCATTATTGAGTCCTAAATCTTCCTCTTCCATAACAGAAAGACATAGATAATATCTAAATCAGAAACATCAAGTAAGAGTTGTGTAAAAATATTATTTAAAATTAAGGAGGCAGGGAAGCGGGTGTGGCTCAGTGGATAGAGCTCCCGTTTACCATATGGGAGGCCCCGGGTTCGCTTCCCGGGGCCTCCTTGTGAGGGCAGGCCGGCCGGCCCGCGCGGCATGGTGGGCTGATGCAGAAAGACCTCACAGCAAGGAAGCGGGTGTGGCTCCATCGATAGAGCCCCCGTTTACCATGCGGGAGGCCCGGGTTTGCATCCCGGGGCCTCCTTGTGAGAGCAGGCCGGCCCGCGCGGCGCGGTGGGCTGATGCAGCGGGACCTCACAGCAAGGGGGAGATAAGCAGACACGGAAGAAACACACAGCGAATGGACACAGTAAAACACAAGCAGCAAGGGGGGGATAAATAAATAAATAAATCTTTAAAAATAAAAAAAATAAAAAAATAAAATAAAATTAAGGAGGCAAATAAACATCTAGAATAATTGATATTAGTTGCCTTGAGGAGAGTAATTGGAGGTAGGCAGAGGTAGAGAAAGAATCCTGTCTTTTTTCAAAAAATATGCTTTTGGTAACTATATAACATTAAAAAATATATACATATATAACTTTAATAAAAGTCAAAAATTTAAAAAGAATTGGATCCTCATTAAAGCAGAAAAACCATCCATAAACCCAGTATCCATAGCTAATCATTACTATTACTTTCACATATTTTTCATAGATTGTTGAGACTATTGGGCATATAACAATTTTGTATCTTGCTTTCCTCACATATTGTATTTTGCTTTCTTTGCACATCAGTATATCATACACATTCCCCCTATATCATTAAAATGTATAATATATAAAAATAAATATGTTGATAAAAGGATCATTCAATAGATAACCTTTAAGGGACTTTCCCTCTATAAAACGAAATAATTTCATGAGTTGAACTAGATACAAGGACCTTATATCTTACAATTGGAAGTATAGTCCCAATTTCAAATTATTCTGTTTATCAAATCATGTTTTATTGAGGTTTTTTTGTTTTTTGTTTTTTTTCCTCAGTATATGTGATTGTTGAAGGAATAGGCAACTATGTTCATGGAGACATGCTGTTACTTTCAGGAAAACTGACTCTGTGACATATGAGTTGCTTCAGTTAGGTTTTACTGTATTTGACAATAACAGTGCCATCTTATATTTTGAATGTCCTTTTAAGAACTTTTAAGAGTTTTATTTTGCTTTATCTCATTTAATTCTCACAGTAATCCTGCAAAATAGATGATGTTTCTTTTGTGTATTCCCAAACACGTTAATATTTAATAAATAAATGTTCATGGTATCTATCTGAAATAACACCTTGCATTTTTTAAGAAAGGGCTTTCTCAGGCAATATTGCATTAGATTATTTGTTTAAGAGAGTTGGGGTATAGAAAATTCATAGAAAGGCTAGAAAACTAATGGAAAGTCTATGCCTTGCCCATCTCTCTCTATCCATCCATCTCCTTTTTCTTTTCTTTTCTCTTTTTGAAGTACCAGGCTGGGGATTAAACCGGGACCTCGTATGTGGGAAGCCAGTGCTCAACCACTGAGACACATTGGCTCCCCTGAGTTGGTTTTTTTGTCTGTTTGCTTGTTGCTGTTTTTTGTTTGTTTGTTTGCTTGTTTTGTTTATAGGAGTCACCGTGGATGAACCCGGGAGCTCCCATGTGGGAAGTAGGCGCTCAACCCCTTGAGCCACATTGGTTGCCCCAACCATCTACTTTTGGCCTGAGGATTTTCAAAGAGGTTACATGGGTTGTCAGATAATTCTTCTTTTTGGTCAATTATGGAATCATGTTTTGGATATAACATGAGTTTCCCTTCTCTTGCTCTAAGTGGTAGTCTCCCCCAAGGTTTTCCACCTTGAATAGAATGAGCTCTGGAATATGGTATTTACAGGACATCAGCAAAGTTAGAGGTGAGGTGTGGATTGGGATGCTCCACTAAAACAAGTGAATGAGCAGGAAGAGGCATCCCGTTTAATGAAACCACTCTGAATTATGAGCTGATCTGTGTTCCAGAGGCTTGGATGAGTCAGTCAGGATAAAATGGCCTGGTCTTTCATATAACAATCTCTTGGTCTAAAACACAGAAATAGAATTCAGAAGCTATTTCAAATATGTATTGTGAAGATCACAAGATTTTGCATAAGCATGTCTTTAGACTTTTTATGGTGAAGGAATTGGAAGGTTTCTACTTTGGATGCATGAAAAATAGTCAAAGTTCAGCCCATCAGGATACAATAAAGTTTGTGGAAGACCACGAGTAAGAATGAAAAGGGAGTTGATAATTCTGGATACCTGCACTCCTCCAGCCTAAGTGGCAGCTCTTTCATCTCCTGCAGGGCAGGTTGTGCAAAATCCCTCTTCACACTCTTCTCAAAGCTCTTAGAGCAGTCCTTTCAGCTTTGTCATCTTTATGGACCTATGTGTGTGTGTGTATGTGTGTGTGTTTATGTGTGCAAAGAATAACAATAGGTAACAAAATGCTTGACTGGAGAGAAACCTCTGTCTGCATCATGGCTCTTTTTAATTTTCATTTAATTAGTTTCCATTTAATTCTTTAAACTTTATAAATTTTCTCAAAAGAAAGGTGTTCCCTTGATTTATAATTTGCTTAGAACTTATGGTTGTCTTGTGATGATCTAAAGCAAAGGGTGGGCAGAAAGATAGGTCCTACCAGAGAGTTCTGGGACCATTTATTGACCACCTTCTACCCCCCAATTAAAACTGAGAACTTAACTTGCCACCAAGCACCTGTCATCCTCATCAGAAAGCTGGACTTTTGGTTTCATACCACACAAATGAAATGTAGAAAACAAATTATTTGAAGGAACTATGGACTTTATGAGTCACGTAATTTTCAGAAGGTTGTACACAATTGCTTGCCATAAAACCCAAAGTATTTGTTTCTTTTCAGTGTTGTGAATGTGGGAAGTGAGCGCATTTGTGTGCCTACAGATCCTGTAGCTTGTGCCCTTAGATCTATGCACAGGGTAACTTTGGGGGCTGGGGCTGGGGGTGGTCCTCTTTTGCATCCACTAGATGGCGGCAATATTCTTTAGCGGTTAACTAGTAAGTTGCTCTGCAGCACAGCAAAGCTCATATTGAAAGAAGCTGCAACTCCTACTTCTTTAGTCTTTGCACCCAAATTTTACATAGTATCTTTACTGTGCCATTTGTATGGTTGCCTGGCTTAGTGAGTCTAATTTTTACTAATGAGAATAAATGTTTTTTTCTCATATGAAAAAATGTTTTTGTATTTTCAGGACCATTTGTAAATCTGACCAGGGTTTCTCAACATTGGTTTTCCTGACATTTTGGACTGGATAATTCTTTCTTCTGGGGGACTATCTTGTGCATTGTAGGATGTTTAGCAGGATCCCTGGCTTTCTCCCACTAGATGCCAGTAGCAGAGGGTGGTAAGAAAGGCCACTTCAGATGTACATGATATCTCTGTTCTTTGAAGACACTCGGTCACATTTTACTTGAATATTTTTACACAATTGGATGAAACTTTACCAAGAATGTCTGTCCCATTCTTGGTAAAGTTTGGTCTCAGGGAATGAGCCTTTTTTACAACCCATTTCTCCTCTCATGACTCCCATTGAGTGAAGGGCTTCCCCTCAAACATTAGTTCAATAGGCTCAGAGAGAGATATCTTGGCGAGCTAGACAGCAGGGGAAACATACCTGAGGAGGCCTCCCAGCAGTGATTTGACTTTGTAGCCTTTGTATGAGATTCTCAGAATCTTTCAAGAAGAATTTCAATAGCCTTTCCATGACAATGCAGGTCACAAAGCAGTGTGGGTGCTCTGGGCAGCTAAGGATATGTGAGCAAGTAAAGGTCAACCCTGAACTGGGGACAGCACCAAGAATGACTTGACTCCCTAATCTTGTTCCAGAACTCCAGTAGCCTGGCTTCATTGTGGCCAGCCCTTGGTTTTGTTCATAGAGCTGTCATTTGGTTTTTGGTCATTTATACAATATTTGCTAGCTCTTCATAATTCCTGTGCAATTTTGTTCAGAAAATGGGAAACAAAGGCAGTAAAACAAGAGGCTCTGATGCTTTTCTCTGCTGCCATCAGTGGATGAAATTGGTTGGGCAGAGTATAAGCTTTCTCTTGCTATCCTTGATGGAATGTTTTGGTTGCATGAATATTGTTAGTAAGAGAATGTATGTGTACAAGGCAAGTGCAGAATGCCCCATATAGTGCTTTAAAAATAGGGCAACTATCCTTCTACTTTACTCTTCTGAATGAAGACAGGGAGATGAGTTAAAGTTGTAGATCATAAATTCAATCAACAAATATTTGGACAGATACAAATCAGTCATCACTATCAGAACTGCTGCTAGCCTACAGGGGCCTTTGTGCAAATTAGAGAGACGGGGTCCTCTGGGCAGAGAGGTCTCTGCACCAGGCCACTTAACTTCAGTCTTCATTCCCTACTCAGCCAGATGCCTTTGTGCAATGTACAAACTGTACAAATGTGCATGAGTTTACAATGAGGGGAGAGAGTGGGCTATAAATTGTGCCATTAGATTGCAAAACTTCTTGAAGAATTAGATCTTGAGCACAATATAAAGGAAGACACCTTCTGATTTGGGATGGCAGACAGGAGGAGGTAGGCTGCTTATTCTGAGGGAACAACTATAGAGGCCTGCTTGGTCCTTGCCCCCAAGTCTTGTTCCCCTACAGCTGGGCCCATGAACCCTCCTCTGGGCTGTGGGAACAATCCTGACTTTAGGGGAGAGGGGAAAAAGGAGCCAAGGACTCAGCTTTCAGCTTCATGGTGCTGCCGCATCCCTGTCCAAGCACAGGTCCTTGGTTTCTTGATTCCTGCCTTATCCTTAGGGTCCTCTTGTGATGGCATTTTGTACCTGGTTCTCAGCCTTCTTTCCATCGCCCCTCACTGCACGCCCTGTGGGTTCCTACCTGAATGCATGACTGGGCTCTATGATGGTAGGCTGTGTCTTCCTGATGCCACAGGTCTAGCAGCCTGCCTGTTCCCAGCCACCCACCACATGGGCTTCTCATCCCTGGCCTCACCTCTTTGGGTGACATCCTGGATCAAGGGCTCATTTTAGACCTATCAATACTATTTACACTTTTCTATCTTTTACTTCATGGATTTATCCCCTGGTTTTGGACTAATCTTTGGACTAGTAGCTCTCAAACTACACTGCTCACTTAGAACCATTTGGGGAACTTTGTAAAATTGGGATGCCCAAGATGCATTCATGACCAATCAATCAAAATCTCTGGGGAGGCACAGGCATCAGTATCTTTAAACCTCCACAAGTTAGTCCAACATGCATGCGAAGTTGAGAATAACTGTTTTAGATTCCATTCCCAAATGTGACCATCCTGAGACTAGTCAGCCCTTACCACGCATCCATGTTCAGACCGGTGGCCTTTGACCAGCCTCAGGAGTCTGATTACATTCTCTGGTTCCAGCTTGCCCTGGACTGTCCTAGCTCACCACCAAGCAAGCTTAGATTATGATTATATTTTGGAGCCAGAAGGCTGAGAGGGATATCTGGAAACCCAAAGTAAGACTTTCGTGGTTTCTTTAGCCTGTAATTCTAATAAATGCAATCCATCAGACTTGTCCTGCATAGGAAAGAACATCTTTTGTAGGCAGTTCTCAACTTATGAATGGGTTTTGTTCCAAAAGTTTGTTTGTGGTCATTGCTAGGGCTGTAGAACCAGATTCCTGTAGTAACAGTTATAAAGGACAGAGGCAGGTCATGAGAGTCTACTAAATCCTTAAAATGCTGTACTTCAGAACTAACAGAGCCAACAAAGCAAGCCATCTTTTATTATTAGGTTGACCCATGTGAACTAAATATTTTGTGAGTTCGAAAATGGTTGAAGAGTATATATTATATATGAGTTCAACCTGTAAGACATTTGCCATGCAGGAGAAAATAGTTTTAAGTACTAGATGGAAATATTCAGAACATATCACCCTTATCAGGATTGTAAGAGGAACATTTCTCCTTTTCTCCCTTTGATCCCCCTTCGGTCTCTTCCCTTCTGGCCAGGTAAAATGTAGACAAGGTCATAGGCCTTCCAAGGGAGCAGGTACGCAAATGGAGAAGGCTTTCGCAAGTGTGGACTTCTATTGATTCTCCTAGTGAATAGGGGTGGGGCAGGGAAGTATAAGTGAGAAAGAGGAGGTGGGGTTCTGATAGCAAAAGTTTCTAGGAGAGAAGACATTCCCAAAGAGGTCCTTAAGGGATTACATGGCAGACCCCACCCAGCAGGGCAGACTCAGCAGGGATGGGCTGAAGAGTAGCTTCAGTTCATACGCACGGACCACAGGTCAGATGAGAGTGTGTAGGTGAAGCCAGTGGAAATTATCTGCCTTGACAACTGATGAGACTGTTCCCTGCATGAGTCAAGCCATATGAGCCTTGCTTTGTGTGCATTGCCTTCCACTAGAAGCTGTTCAGTTTTAGACAATTCATTGCTTTATGAGTAATGAAGCTACAGTGTATTCTTTTCCACACTAAGGCAGGAGAGTCTGTTCTGTTTTCAGAGCTGAGGATAATGCCTGACACAAAATAGGTGTGCAGTAAGGGTTGCCTGGAACCAAATAGTGATCATTATTTTTTTCTCTGTTTCCTACAGAAAGCTAAAAGATAACGAACGTGATCCCTTTGGAGGGAAATAGAACAGTCTTCAGATAAACTTTCACACATTCACATTACCTAGGAAACTGACTATTTTAGGAAAAGGCCGTATGCATAAAAAATAACTGTTTTCTTTATTTCAATGTTAATTTTGTATTTTATTTAGAAAAAAACTGTTTTCATTGAGGCTTATCCTTTCTCTAATAATCCAAGTTCTTTCTCAAGTCTACATAAATTAAAATCCCATTTGTATCCAACAGTCATTCAATAAAGTGGCTTGTGATTTGTGCTGCTCCAAATGAATTCCAGGTCAATGAGGGACAATCTCTGAGGTCCTACTGATATTGGCTGTTTGAGGACAATGCAAGTTTGCATTCAGAACAGCTGAGAATGGAAGTAGGATATGACAATTGAAATAGAGTTGATTGCCTGTATTGCAAGGATTATAGAAGTTTTTTCCTTCTTAGCTAAGCTTAAGTAAGTAAAAAGAAAATGGAGGCCAGATAGAGGACCTTTAAAATAGGAATGAATGCAGCTGGGAATAAATAATTGCAAATTCCATAGTCTCTAAAAAATAGTCTGATCTCTTAGCTTTTAGCTAAGAGATAATTCATTTTTCTTCACATCTTAATGCCGTCTGTTGCTTGTTTTTATGTGTGAGGTCAATTTTGAATTGCTTTATGCAATAATGCAAATGTAGTTCCTGTAAAGTACAGGAAAGTAATGGTTCTGTCAATCATTTTTGAAAGCCCTGCAAAGATAAAGTCTCACACTAGATTAGTAAACATGTGACTTCCAGTGATAGAATCTCACTTTAGATTAGTAAAATATATTGTTCTATCAATTGTTTAATGTATTTTAGAAGTAAAAAATTCTAAGCATCCTTTAAAAATGATTTCTAACATACTTCTTTGAAAGATTGTTTTTAAGACGGCTTGGTGTGGTCTTTAATTTTTTTTTCAGTCCATGAACATTGCTAATTGGTTATTTCCAGATGGGGACCAATCTGACTATGGTTCTATTTCTGCATAGAAGTCCCAGCAAAACACAGATTCACGCCTTTATCCATGCTGTGATAACCTGGTGAGCCCTCGCCTTCTGCTCTAGGCTAGTCAAGGGGAGGAATTGTGCAGAGTTTTCTCTCTCTCTTTCTTCTATGGTTTTTTAATTTACATGAAAATTGACATGGACTGACTAAATAATTCTTAAGTTCTGTAACTGGTGGATAGTTACAGCATAATAAAGCACGGGATATCATACCCATAAGGCAATCCAGTACTTATGTGTGTCTGGGTTGAGATGGGGGTGAGGAGGCAGAGATGAGAAGAGAATATGTTTTCTCTCTAGAGCCTAATCAGAAAACTACATTTCTCTCTAGAGGAACATAGAAAAAAATCTCTTACCATTGTGAGTACATAGGCTGTGTATGGTGGTTCAGGGAACAGAGTGTTTAGATAAGAAAGGAGTAGGGGAGTGGATGTGGCTCAGTGGTTGAATGCCTGCTTCCCATATATGAGGTCCTGGGTTCATTCCCCAGCCCCGGTACCTCCTAAAAAAAAAAAAAAAAGAAAGGAGAGATGCAGCATTTAAAAATAGAAAGAGATGTGACTTGAACCATAATCAGTGAGGTGGGAGCTGATATTGAAGGGATAAAAATTTTATAGGGATGGGCTCTAAAGAAAATGAACTTTGGGCAAATTTATAGGCAAAAAAGGTATAGGGCACCCAGAAGAAGATTCATTTGCTCATTTAACACATATTTATTGAGTGTTTACTGTATACCCAGCACTGCTATAAGCAGTTGAACACAGAGGTGAACAAGACAGATAAAGTCCCTTGGAGATTATATTCCAATGGGGAGACATAATAAATATCTTAAAATAAATGCCAAATTAATTTGTGGATATGTATATGTGGGTAAATGACATAATTATTATCATTCTAATTAAAACAACAATTTCAGATGATGTGAAGCAAGATAAAGGGATAGAAAGCTAGGGGTTGCTAGGACATTCAGGGAAGCCCTCCCCGAGGAGGTTGCATCTGAGCAGAGACCTGGGTTATGTGAAGGACAAGGTTATGTGAACATCTGGGAGAATAGAGTTCCAGGGAGAGGGAAGAGCTAGTATAAAGCTTGAAGTGCAAGAAGACTTGTGCATATGGATCAGGGTAAGTGAGGGGAGAAAGTAGTTTATGAGGCCCACTGGGTAGGCATGCTTGGCTAATATGGAGGCATTGTTGGCGCTAGCTGTCTGCTCTCTGTATGTGTTCTGTGTCTGCTTGTCTTCTCTTTAGGCAGCACCAGGAACCAATCCTGGGTCCTTCAGGAGTGGAGAGAGGCACTCAATCTCTTGTGCCACCTCAGCTCCCTGGTCTACTGCATCTCTTATTGTCTCTCTTCTGTGTCTCTTTTTGTTGTGTAATCTTGCTGAGTCAGCTCTCCGCATGGACCAGCACTCTGTGCAGGCCAGCTTGCTTTTCACCAAGAGGCCCCGGGAATTGAACCCTGGACCTCCTATATGGTAGATGGGAGCCCAGTCGCTTGAGCCACATCTGCTTCCTGGCCATTGGATTTTATTGCAAGTGGGATGGAAGCCCAATGAAGAATTTGAGCAGGGGTGGGTGGTTGGGTGGCATGATCTGAATTTTTTTTTTTAATCCAAAGAGAATTTCTTTTTTTTTTTTCATTTTCATTATTAGAGAAGTTGTGAGTTTACAGAACAATGATGAATAAAATACAGGAATCTCATATACCACCCTATTATTAACACCTTACATTGGGTATGGAACATTTTTTACAGTTGATGAAAGCACATTTTTATAATTATATTAACTATAATCCATGGTTTAATTTAGGGTTCACTGTATAGTGCAGTTTCATGGATTTTTTTGTTTTGATTTTTATTCTGTTATCATATATACAATCTAACATTTCCCTTGTTAATCACATTCAAAGATATAATTCAGTACTGTTAATTATATTCACAATGTTGTGCTACCATCATCACCATCCATTACCAAAACTTTTCCATTGTCCCAGATAGAAACTCTGTACATTTTAAGACTGAACTCCCTATTCCCTATCCCCACTCCATCCCTGGTAATCAATATTCTAGATTCTGACACTATGAATTTACTTATTCTAATTAGTTCATTTCAATGAGATCAAACAATATTTATTCCTTTGTGTCTGGCTTGTTTCACTCAACATGATGTCTTCAAGGTTTATCCATGTTGTCAAATTATCAGAACTTCATTCCTTTTTAAGGCTGAATAATAGTCCACTGTATGTATATACCACATTTTATTTATCTATTCATCAGTTGATGGACACTTGTGTTGCTTCCATTTTTTGGCAACTGTGAATAATGCTGCTGTAAACATCAGTGTGCAAATATTTGTTTGAGTCCCTTTTTTAATTCTTTTTGGTGTATACCTAGAAGTGGGATTACTGGGTCATATGGTAATTCTATACTTAACTTTCTGAGGAACTGGGCCTGATTCATTTTAAAAGTTCAGGTTGACTGCTTCATGGAAATTAGACTGAAGAGGGAAAGGATGAGAGGTTAGAAGGAAAAGAGAAAAGAGGACTCAAAATGGCTCCTGCTTTTGAATTGAACAACTATGTGAGGAGCTTAAGGTTACTGGGGATGATGTTTAGATGTATTAAGTTTGAAATGCTTGCTAGATCCTGAGAAATTATGTCAGGAAGGCATGTGGATATATAAAACAGGAACTTAGAGGTGAGGTTGACCTGGAGGTGTACATTTTTGGGTCATGAGTGAATAAATGGCATTTAAAGTCATGAGTCCAGATGAGATAAACTTGGGGGATAATGTAGAGAGAGGACTAGGTTCTGGAGTGCTCCAACATTTGGAAGTCAGGAAGAGCAGGAGAAGCCAGCAAAGGAGACAGAGTAACAGTCTCCAGTATTCAAGATGTGGAGCGCTAGCTCACAGGTAGAGAGAATGTTTCAAGGAGGGAGTTAGCAACAGTGTCAAATCCTGCTGAAAGGAAAAGCAAGATAGTGGTAGAGTCTGACCACTGAATTTGGAGAGATGGAGGGGATCTATCTATCTATCTATCTATCTATCTATCTATCTATCTATCTATCTATCTATCTTCTCTCTAGAAATTGAGTGATGCATGAGTACCTGATTTTAAAACTCCTTTAAACATATTTTTTGGCAATTTTTTTTTAAATTGTTGATTTGTAGGTAGACAGTGTATTAATTGTTGCATAGTGATTCAGATTTTTACCTATTCATGGGACACCTTGTAGTTCATATTTCTTGAAATGTCAAAGGCATTAGAGATAAAATACAAACATTTATTAGAATTTTATTGCAACACCTGACAAGTTGAATATGTCTTCATTTATTTTTACCTCCTTTGATAAGTGTTTACAAGGCATGTGGATAATTGGATTTTTCTCTCAGAATTCAACTATCATGACTCCAGCCAATATCAGAATAACCATAGAATTTTAGAATTAATAGGATGAAAGACATAGGGGGTTCTTAATCAATATCTGAAACACAAACATAATATAATGTAATAAAAACTGCATTAGCCTCGAAGTTAGAAAACTTGAATGTGAATCTTAGCTCTACAGCTTCCTATTTGATCTTCTGCAAGTTCATGAAGCCTCAGTTTCTAACATGGGGATACATAACACTTACATAATTGTGGAAAGGATTAAATAACATACTGTGTATGAGAACATAACACATGCCTGGCAGGATTAGGAATTCACATGGTGTTGGTTGTCGTCCTTTAGCTTGCCTGAAGTTACAAAAGTAGAGTAGTACCAAGACTCGAATCCAGGTATCCTGATAACTTCCAAACTTGCCTCCTTTTCAATAATTATCACCTTTATTCATGCGTTAAAAAATGTTACTTTCTCCTGTGAGTTCTCACAGTTATAGTGGAGGTGAAGGAAGATAAGCATTTTTCTTCACATCTTTTGGCTCTGTACTTTGGGACCCTCACTTGGGAGTTGTTTGTAACATGGAAACAACCTAAAAACAATCAGAAAGAAGCTGCCCTATCCTTCAAGGCATTCTCATAAAATATGGACATCAGTTTCATGGTTTTAGGGAGATTTCAGTGAGTATCACTGTGTAACATCTACTCTGTTCCAAAATGACTGGTCCTCCAAAGCACTGAGGGGCCTGAGCTAGCTTTTGGCATTTACTCACAAAGGAAAAAGGATGTTTCCCCAACGGATACAAGAACTGATCAAATTCATGATGTCTGTCATCATTCCCGTGTCTTCCAGCCAACACAGGCTACTTATACATATATTTAAGGAATGTACTTTATGCATTCCCATCTCTACTTTTGAATGTATCTTTCCCATTTCTTCCCAATTCTTCTCCCCATATCCTGGAAATCATCTTGAACTCTCTTTGAGACTTATGTAATGCATCCTCAGAAGCTAGCTGAGGTTCAATATTATTTTTGGAAAGCCTAACACAGAAGAGAGCTAACCTTCCCCAGAACAATGGGGGATTGTTCAATTTACAGAATGAAAGCCTGCAATATTTGACACCAAGACCACTATTGCCCACAATTTCTTTATGGCTGGCCATTCTTATAAGTTTTATACTTATGACAGGCCTATTCATGGGTCATGTTAGGCCCAATAATGGCAGAAATGAAACTCACAGGCCTGGAGCATTTCTGTTTACATTACCCACCAGCATCATAAAGGGTATAAGAACAGCAGAGGCAAAGAATTCCTTTGGGCCCCAGGGTAGGGGTGATGATCCACAGCCCATTGAAGTGAACAATCTGCAAGGCCTAGAGTCCCCACAGAGATAAGGTTTTATCCTTTTCCCACTGAAAGGACTGTGTCATCACAGAATGACTCCTGTAAATCAATTAATTTGGTACTCAGCAAGCAAAGAGGCTAATGCTAAAACTTCTGGTCAATTATAAGACTACATTGGAGATTGTGGAGTCTTGCTCAGTGTCTGCACCCACCTGGTTGATTAAGCCTGGAAAGGCCATAGTAAGTGCTGATGCAGGGGGTTGCTGGGCCAAGAGCATGGTCAATGGGAGCAGGACAATTAAGGTTCAAATCCTGACTCTTGACTCAGCAACTAGCTAATGTTCTTGGACAACAGTCAATCTCTGTGAGTAGCAGTGTCCTCATCTCTTAAATGGCAATGATTCCAGCCTCTCCTTTATTTTGCCTGGGCTCACTCATGCCATTGCTTTTAACTGGCCAGATAGCCAAGGGCTGGTTTCTATTTTCAAATTTGCTCCATTCATTTCTAATCAACCTTTAGCTGAGGACAAAAGCAGAAATGTAGGGACTAAAACTAGAATGATACTCTGCATGAATCCATTCATCTGTACACAAAGAACAGGATGCTCATAGGACTTATGAAGCTGAATGAGGAGCACTGCAGATACTTGAGTTGAAATCAAACTGACTTGGGTGCAGTAAGGTAGAGATGGGTTCATTGCAACGATCTACAGCTTGAAGTTATTCCTCCTGGAGCAAACTGACAATTGTAACGTTATTAGAAACATTTTCTCCTTAGACATCTAGAATTGATTTTTTAAAAACTAAATCTTTCTGAATTTTAGTTTTATCATAATGAAATATGGATAATACTGCCTCTATTTCAGGATGGCTGCAAGGAATCAAACAATAAAACTGAAATGCTTCCTACATATTGGTTATTCAATGAATAACAGCTACTGTGTTTTTTCTAAGGGCGCAGGGCTGAGTGTGGGGATTATATATGGCACAAGGTATTAGCATTCATAGTTTTTTTTTTTTTGTCTGTTTATATAAGAAATGTGTTCTTGTAGCATTTTTCATAGGATTAACTCATGCCAAAATATGCATCTGTGAAGAGAAGCATGATTGCTTTCCTATTATCCACTCTGACAACTGACATGGTTTATGAGCTACAGCATTGCATATGGTCATCTGTCTAAGATGCTTGTCTGAGGGGATGGGGGATGTGAGCAGCTTGGTACTCCTGCTGCCTCTCCCATTCTCTTACCCCCAAACCAGAGTGCAAAGTGTGGTTTCTGACAGTGTGGAAGCAACAGTGGGGTGGGGAGGGCCCACCTGCTGTGGGGCCAGCAAGTCCCCTAATGTTATTGATACTCCTTTTGAGGAGAGGGAAGCCAGATTTCTCTCCTGGCAGCAGCACAGTCCAAGTGTCAGCAAAGAACTCTGAAGTTTCCGGAGAAGAAAAGAGAAGGGATTATTATTTGCTTACTTTGGTTAGTTAGTGTCAGTCAGAAGGAGAGACAGCTAAAGAGATGTCAACCTAGTCTAATTTAGGTGCCAAGGTCACCAATAAAAGCATGGCTCACACATGCTGTGATGGAAAGACGTTTTCTCACATAGAGAAGAGCCAGAGCCAGCTCAGCTTCACTAGTGGGTGTCAGTTCCCCACAGCCAGCGAGTCTCAATCCCTGGATACAGGGAGGTGCTCTATGGACAATGCCCCTCTCTTGTGTTTACGTGCTACAGCAGTGGAGGAATACTGCTCCCTACCCATCTGAGACAGATACATCATTGGGTATGAGCTGGATGCTAGAAAACAAGCCCACCAGAGTCAGGATGTCTCCAGTGAGTGGTTTCATATACTCGGGGCAATAGAGGAAGGAATATACTGGCAGTCCCCTTAGTTTTTAGTACCTTAACTATGTCATACCACTGCCTTCTTGCATCCATGGTTTCAGATGAGAAATCCGCACTTAATCTTATTGAGCTTCCTTTGTATGTGATGGTTCTCTTTTCTCTCGCTGCTTTCAGTATTTTCTCTTTGTCTTAAGCATTGGACAATTTGATGAATATATGTCTTGGAGTAGGCCTGTTGGGATTTACACTGTTTGGGGTGCTCTGCACTTTGTGGAATTGTACATCCATCTCCCTCCATAGGGTTGAGAAGTTTTCAGCCATTATTTCCTCCAACACTCCTTCTGTCCTCTTACCCTTCTCTTCTCCCTCTGGGATGCCTATAATGCATATGTGCTTTTTGTGTTGTCATTCAAATCCCTAAGTCCCTGCTGGATTTTTTCTATCTTTTTATCTATCTGTTCTACTATCTGTTTGATTTCAGATGTACTGTCTTCCACATCACTAATTCTTTCCTCTGCCTCTTCAAATCTACTGCTTCCAGCGTCTTCTTGATTTCTTGGATTATGCCATTCATCACCATCCTATCCATTATCTTTTTATATATGTTTATAATTTCTTCAGTATGTTCTCTCAGTGTCTTCTTTATATCCTTAATCTCTTCCTTCACTTCATAAAGTTGGTCCATGATATTTATTTGGACAGCTTTGATTAGTTGTTCAATGTTCTGTACCTCTTCCTGGTTTTTAGTTTGTTCATTGGACTGGGCCATGTCTTCCTGTTTCTCAGTATGGTTTGTAATTTTTTGTTGCCCTCTGATCATCTTTTTATCTTGATGGGTTTATTCAGTTGATTAGCTTCTCTCTTTACTCTAGGGTTTTATTTAATTGCTGTTTTTGTGTGTGTGTTAAGTTTTCTCTTTGATACTTTGTTCTTCTTATTCTATTCCATTTCTGTTGTCTAGTTCCCTTGGAGGAAAAAATTAGGGCCAGAAAAATTGAAAAAGGTAAGAAAAGTAAAAGAGTAATAGTAATAAAAATAGTAATTGTTAGAAGAGGAACAGTTTAAGACCTTGGAAAATGAATATTTAACTCATGTAAGCATTGTAGACTAGTAGAAATAAAAAAGTGGGGTACCAACAATGAAATGGGAAACCAAATAGAGAAAAATATATAGACTGAATTAAAAGGCCAGTATGAGGAGAGAGGGAAAGAGAAAAGAAAAGACAAAAAGAAAAAATGTTAATAAAAGAAAGAAAACAGGATAGATGAGGTAGAAATAAAAACCAGAAAAAGTGAGGACTAAACAGAGGTGGAATGTAAGAGTAACAACAGAAAGCAGAAGATAGAATGATGAGGGAAGGAAAAGAGATAACATTGGTATACAAAATCGGTATACACAGAAAAGGGGAAATCAAGGAAGAGGAAACACAGTTACCAAGAATCAAGACAGCAGCACCTTGAGGAATTTATCTCTTTGTCCAGCTTCCTCCGGATCAATGCCCTGAAGCCTCTTACTCTGTGGGTTCTCAAAACAGCTCACTTGGGCAGGATCTTGCCCACACTCAGCTGTTTTTTGTGAGAAAGATCTGCCCATGTTCCTATGAAAGAAAAAAAAATGAGGATGAGAGAAAAGGAAAGAGATAGGAAGACAAAAAGAATAATAGTAATGGTAATAGTACAAGGCAGGAGAGCAAACGTACAAGACCTAGGAAATTGGAAAAATTAACATGAGTAAGAAGCACAGAGGAATAAGATTAGGAAACTGGAACAGAAACAATGAAACAAGAAACAGAATTGAGAAAAATATATACAGAATGAATTAAAATGCTGTAATGGTGAGAAGAGGGGAAAAGAAAACAGAAAAGAGAGAAAGAAAAAAGTAAAAAAGAGAAAGTATACAGAGAAAAAGGGAGAGAGAGAGAAATAAAAACAAGAAAAATTGGAGACCAAATAAAAGAGGTGGAATGAAAGAACAACAACAGAAAACAAAAGATATAAAGATGAAGGAGTGAAAAGAAATAGCATAGGTAGATCAGTAAC
>JAQZBX010025091.1:0-29754 GCA_029593785.1 Cabassous unicinctus | reverse complement strand
TATTTATTTATGCCCCCCCCTTGCTGCTTGTGTTTGCTGTGTCCATTCGCTGTGTGTTTTTTCCTTGTCTGCTTATCTCCCCCTTGCTGTGAGGTCCTGCTGCATCAGCCCATCGCGCCGCGCGGGCCGGCCTGCCCTCACAAGGAGGCCCCGGGAAGCAAACCCAGGGCCTCCCATATGGTAAATGGGAGCTCTATTGATTGAGCCACACCCGCTTCCCGTTCTCTCAATGCCTTTTTAGTAGAAATGCAGACTGCCCAAGGTGACTTTCTGCCAGATACTAACTACTTTTCATTGAATTTAAAGAGCTACCACATATACTAGAGCATAGGGATGGCAAAAAAAAAAAGCCCAAGTATGCTATCTTTTGATCTTTATCAACTGTGTTTCACAGTAATATTGCTAATCTATCCCTAGAAATTTCAGAACTATCTTCAATATAGATGCAAGCAGACACTACCCATTTTTCAGTGTCAATCTTTAAGTTGAACACAGTTTGTGATCTCAGACCTAGAGGACAAATTCATGAGCCTTTGGAGTCTGAAAGATCTAGATTTTAATTTAGCAATCCTACTCTTCCATTTATGTGCTGTGTAATTCTTAGCAAGTTACCTGATGTAGCTGAATCTCAGTTTTCTCATCTGAAATATGGGGTTAATATCTACTAAGGATTGGTTGCAGAAATTATATAAATATAGTAAACACAAATTATGAGGTCCTTAGCACAACACTTGACACATAGCATTCAATCAAAGTAGCTATGCTTCCTATTATACTTCGCATTCAGTAAGAATCTTACTCAAATATTTCAAATTTATTTTGAAATGATACTGTAATGTCAGTTACTAAGTGGAAATCTTATTAATACAATAAAAAAAATAGATATTCCTTAGTTTAACAAAAGTAGGAAACTTGGAAACTGGTTCCAGTTCTAATTCCACTTTTTTATTTCGAACCATAAGTAGATATCAATTACTGATGGGTTCCAATAAAACTTTAAAAAAAACTTGATTTAAAAATACAAAAATATGCTTGCCTTAAATTTATCTAAATATACTTACCTCACGTAATGTAACCAAAGTTTTTATATCAATAGTTGCTCTTTTCACGAGCTCCTTATTTTCTTTCTCTAATTCTTTCAGACGAATGCAAGATTCTTTATATACACCAATTTCTTTGAATAGAGTTTTGTTCTCTTTTTCCAAATTTCCAATTTTCACATTATTTTCTTCTAATGTGGTATCTTTTATTTCAGCTTGTTGTCGGAGTCTCTTATTTTCCTTCTCCAGTTGTTTCTTATCCTTTTCTAATTGAGAAGTCTCCTGCTCTAATGACTTATTTTCTTTTTCTAGCTGTTCTAGTCTTTTACTAGATATTTTCAACTCTTCTAGGTTTTTTTGCAGTGTTTGATTTTCCATCTCTAAGTCTTGTAGTTCACTCTCTAATTGCTGAATTTTTTTATTGCTGTTCTCTAGAGCTTTCTGCAGTCTTTGATTTTCTGTATCTAAACCCTGGTAGCTAACTTCTAAGCGTTCTGTTTTCTTGAAAGATGCTTTCATGAGTTCCAAACCCTTCTTAAGTTGCTCTTTTTCACTTTCTAGCTCTTTATTTTCTAATTGTAGCTGAGCCATTTTCATGCTTGCACACTTCAAAGATTCCACATTCCTTCGCAGTTCTAAATTTTCCTCATCAAGTTGGGAATTCTCTTTTTCTAGGGATTCTAACTGAAAAGTAAGGTTTTTAAAGCTATCTAATGTTTTTTTTAATTTTCTATTTTCTCTTTCTAGCTCTGAATTTTCTTGTTCCATGGCTTCAATTTTTTCACAAGTAATTTTTAAATTAGTTATCTTTTTCTGTAATAATTCATTTTCTTTTTCAAGATGATGCAACTCATTCTCAAATTCTTCTGCCCGTTCTCCTTTTTCTTTATACTGTTCCAATTCTTTTCTAATTTGTCTCTTTTCAAATTCAATCTTGCTTAGTTTGCTACTTGTTTCTTTGATAGATTCATGGAGAATTTTATTTTCTTTTTCAATATCTTTCACCCTTGCTTCTGCACTTATCTGGGAGCGCTGTCTTAAGGAAGACACAGTTTGAGTCAGGTGTTCATTCTCCTGTTCCAATATTTTGATCTAATTCAAATAAAGAAAGAAGAAAATAAAAGCTGTTAACGGAGTAAAAATTAAATATTTAAAATTACATAGTTTTCCCATTCCAAAAAGTAACAGGAAAAGCAGAGTATAAAAGGGTGCTATGACATCTGTCTTATTTTTATTCTGACAAATATTTACTGAGAGACCACGTGGTACATGTTTTGCTAGGTCATTAAAGTTCATGACTTCAGGGAGGTCACAATCTAAAGGAATAGTTAAGAGAGATGTATTTAATTTAATCAAAATGATTTTTAGACTAGTTATAATTACATGCATCAAATTCAAATATGAGACATATATACATATGTATCTCCTTGAGGATATAAACTTTGACTTTCATTAGATAATTTTTGTAGTGCCTAAATACAATGAGCCCTCAGTAAATATCGGCTATTTTATGTGTGTTTATGTGAGTATGAAGGTGTATATTCATTTCCAAAAAGAATTCTAAACTAGAAAACCTCAAAATAACAACTTACTTGGTATATTTAAGAACTAATCCACGGTATAGCATGGCCTAATAAAACAGTCCATAAAATTTAGTGTGTAAAACAATCTTCTGAGACACTTGTAAAAGTACAGAATCATGTTATGCTTAGCTCCACAAGTTTTGTTCTGTAGGTCTAAAGAAATCTGCATTTTTACAAGCACCCATAAAGGTGATTCCGATAAAGATGGTCTTTGATTAGACAATATAAAATAAATAATTTAACTTCTAAAAAATAAATAGAAATTTAAAAAATGGCAAGCCACCCCATCAAACCAGTTTTCAGTTTCCTCAAACATAAAATGAAATGACCCATAAAAACTTGAAATCAAATTTGATAGTATCCAAGATGGATGCTGCCACCACACTTCTCCTTCTTTAATGGATCAGAATACAGCTGGATTTCTCTTCAATGTTACTCAGAAACTTTAGAATCTACAGACCTATTCTACAAAACTTGGAAGCACTAGTAGTACTCCAAATCTTATATTGGATGATTATTAAAAGCACACTGGCAATTTTTTAAAAATTAAGCTTTATCTTCAACTTTTCTAAAATACATGGGAAAGAAAAATGAGGTAAAACTGCTATTATTACTTTAAAATTTAAAAAATTCTAAAGTATTTCCCTTTAACGTTACACAAACATTTTGTTTATATATACTTTAAAATAACTTTTGCAGATTAAATTTTAAATACATGTTTATTTAACTAATAGGAAATTTATGAACCTGTCTCTCTGAATTTTCTCTAAGTGTTTCGATTGTTTTCTCAAGCTGTGCTTTCTCCTTCATTAGATCCTTGCTTAAATTCTGACAATTCTGAAGACTTTGCTTTTCTTGAGTAATCTCATTTTCAAGAATTTCAACCTGGAGAAAATGAAATCACAAAAACAGCATATCATTATATATTTTATGATAGTGGAAATAAATTTAAAAATCACTGAAGAAAGGAAAACAAATGGTAAAATTTAAGAATTTATTATAGAAATTCAAATAAAATTCTGTGCTAATTTTAGTAGCACCATAAAATATCCAGATGACTATCTTTCTTATTCTTTGCATGTTTTATGCCAAATGTCTCAAAGACAAATCCAGCTGAACATATGATAATTATGTCCTATATGAGAATTGTATAATTCTTACTGACTCTTTAGGCTTGATGTGAAAATGTGAAGTAAAATTTTAATTATAGCCAAGGAATTTCAGTGAACAAGCAGGAAGACTAGAGAAGAGAAGCATGAAGGAAAGGATAAGAAGTGGTATATACATTTAATAAAAAAACAAAAAGGGACTTGGTTTAAAATAAAAAGGAAAGGAGAAAGAAGGGAGAGTAAAACTAGAGAAAAAGGAGTGTACAAAACCCCAGCAAATATTTATATTCTGGGTTTAAATTTATTGCACTTAAAAAATATAATAAAGTATGTCATTAGTAAGTATGGAATAGCAAATTCAAATTCAAAATATGCCACAAACTATTGACATGCCCGTTATTATATAACATATTCAAAGCAGATAATAACTTCAGGAAGATTTAGCTATACAAAATGCGTCAAGTTTAAATATTACTTAAATCTTCATGTCAGTGAAGAACTCTGAGAAATTTAATACTTTTACATAAAGCAAGTTGGATTTTTGCATTTCAGCACCACTGGAAGTTAACTGCACTTAGAAAACATCTTGCAGTAATATCTTAAAAGCATCAAGCAGCAAAATTTTATCCAGTAACTGAATTTTACATTTTCAATCACCCTTTAGCTCTTAATACCTAATTAATCTGGTTCTTCTATTATTAATGAAAATATATGGATAAGTTATTTAATTAAGTTCACTTGTTGTTTTACATCATTGGGTTTCAAGTGAAGCACAAAAATTAAAAAAAAGTTTTTTTCCATACAATGAGTTGACCAAAAATTCTTAGGGGGAGTGGATATAGCTCAGTGGTTGAGAGCCTGCTCCCATGTATAAGGTCCCGTGGTTCAATCCCTGGTACTCACAACCCCAACCAAAAAAATTTCTTAGGACCATTAAGAATTTGCTAACTAGAGTTTAAAGCTAATTTCAAAATCAAATTATAACTTACAGACCAAATTATAATAAAACTGCTCTGTATTATAAATGGCCAGTCACTTTTTAATGCTATATTGATTGTCAAATGTTTAAGATTTGTTGATTAATCAATGTATTAAAGACTGTGGTGGTTTGGAACCATATGTAACCCAGAAAGTCATGTTCTTAAAGCTAAACTATTTCTGTGAGTGTAAATCAATTGTAAGAAGGTCCTTTTGATTAGATTACTACAGTTATGGCATGGCCCCAGGTCTTAATCCTCTTACTGGAGTCCTTTATAAACAGGATGGAAACAGAGAAAAGGAGAAAGAAAGCCACGGAAGCAAGAAGCTGAAAATAATGAATCCTTGATGAGAACGTAGAGACCAGGAGACAACGCCATGTGCCTTGCCATGTGACAAAGGTGCTTAGGATCGCCGGCAGCCAGTCTTCCAGAAGAAAGCATCACCTTAATTTGGACATTTTTCTCAGCCTCAAACTAAGCTTGTAAGCTAATAAATTCCCATGGTTAAAACCAACACATTTTGTGGTATCTGCTTTGAGCAGCTTAGCAAACTAAAACAAAGACTTAATGTAAAAATGTTTTAAAGCAGTAAAATTCTTGCAAGAAAATCAAGGAGACTATTCATATAATATAAGGCAGTGACTCTCAAAGCATAGTCCTAGGACAGAAGCATCAGCATTATCTAGGAACTTCTTAGATATGATAATTCTCAACGCCCACCCCAGACCTACCAAGTCAGAAACTGCAAGTGGGGCTCAGTGATCTTTCAACAAACCTTCTAGATGATTCTGATGCATACTAAAGTTTAAGAACCTCTAGTTTAATGGTTAGGGAGATTTTCCTAAACAAATCTAGAAACCCAGAATCTTTCAATGGAAAAACCAGATATGGTTGGCTACATATAAAAATAAAAGTATTAATTCATAAGGACATATGCACAAGAATATTTAATACAGTACTTTTCATAGTATCCAAGTACTGGAAAGGAAAGTGAAAACACATTTTGGGGAGAAGATGGGCTGGAGGTGTTCATGATAAAAACACTATGCATGATATGATTCTATTATATGTAAAAATATACATGTGTATGTATGTGTGCATACAGATATGCAAAAATAAATTACTTAGTCTAACTGTTGTACAAGCAAAATATTTCTGTTCAACGAAAGCCTAGTTAAAACTCAGGTTTCATAGTGCCTAAATTGTGGTCTCTAAATGCCATTTTCCACTAAAAGGAACCACGGCTTTTTGGAGAAATGGTTATATCCAGGTCTGGGGCAAGAAGTATTCAAAATTAACCTAGAATATCTTGTCATGGCAGTAAGGAGGGAAGTGCTCAAGGATGCAACAGTTGTGTCACAAGGATTTAGGAACCAGCTTACAGAGGTTCCCACTGTCCAAAGGCTAGACATTAAGAAAAATAAATGCAGTGTATTGAAATACCTGAAGTTAATCTAAATTCATGAGTTCATAATGATTCTAAAACAAACTAACAACAAACTCACTCATTGATAACTCATTGAGATCTCAGAAGGTTACAAGAGAACTAATTCATTATTTGAAGACTGATAAAGGGAAAGAATCAAGTATTTATCCTGCTTGTTCCATAAGAACTGTTCCTCAGGGTAACCAACAGTTTTTTAAAAGACACTTGGTTTTTCACAGAAATACTGTATCTACCAAATTAACATGGAATGACAGAATTAGAATATCAGCATTTTGCAACCTCTAATTAGTGAATCTAGATAATATCACAAAAATAGAGAAAACCAGATAAGCACCTGTTGATTGAAGTTTATACACCTGTTCTGAATATTCTTAGTAAAAAATCTATTTGAACTTGATTAAGCCTTTATACATAACAGGAAATACGGTGGACAAAAGAATATGTTAAGTGACATAAAAAGGATGTAATCAGCAAAATCTAGATTGTGGGGAAACTGTGTTAGACACACAATTTGGTTTCTTCACCAGAAAATTTGCCAGGAAAAAAAAAGTCAACATATACACTTAAAGAGACACGTCAGCGAATTTATTGGTCATATTTGGATTCAGAGAAAAATAAATCGTTTTTTAAAAAAACTCAGTAGACTTAAGAGAAATTGAAACATATTGACCAAATATTTGATGCTAATAAGAAAATATTTATTTTTAGGTGTTACAATGTTACTATTTTTTGTAAAAAGAATATTTCTCCCCTTTCCCTTTTTTAGAGATAATTACTGAAATATTTATGGATGAAATGATACCATGTCTAAGATTTGCTTCTAGTGATGCTATAGTGGTGGTGGAGAGAGAAGGCAAGAGTAGAAATGAAATAAGATTTGCCATAAGTTAATAAATGAAGATGAGTAGTACACAGGGGTTCATTCTCTCCACACTTGTGTTTAAAAATGTCAATAATAAAAAATGGAAGGTACATTAAAAACGGAAAAAATAAATGTTCTTACAGTACTATTTATGCTTTTACATATACTTTTTAACATTATATAATATTACATTTTTATTTACCTTTTTACTTAGTCTTTGATTTTCTTTTTCAATTTTTAGGATTTTGGAAGTATTGCCATCTACCGAATCCATAGTATTTCGAAGCTCTTCTACAGTTTTTGCCAAACTTTGGTTTTCCATCTCCAACTTTAATAACCTACTTGATGTCAGTTCATTCACCTCATGGCCCAAGGACTTTTGTGGTGCTATAATAGTGAAAAATATGTCACTGGTAACATTCTGCTTACTCTTTACTACTTAAAACATTTCGTGTAAATTCACATAGGCCACCTGGTCCTTAACTTTAAAATATGATGAATAGAGTTATACAAAATTGATACAAGGAAGAAAAGAGAGAGAGAGAGGTAAATCTTCACTATTTAATGGATTCATAAAGAATCTAGTGGAAAAAAAGTGCTAAATTTAAGTTGAAGAGACTAGAGTTTCAGTCCTAGTTTCATGAAAAAGTAACTATTTGACAATGCCCAAACCACTTTAATCTCAATGAGTCTTAGGTTACTTATACACAATATAAAAGTGATTGCCCTGTGTATCTCAAATGGTCACTCTTTGTATCAAATAAATATAAAGCATATCCTATAACACACCTTAAAAAAATTAAAGGAAGGTTGTTTGAGGTAAAAACATCCTGTGATTCTGAGAAAGGCAAGATAATATAGACTGGTCATGTTGAAGAAGAATTCTTCTAAATGAAGAATCTATGATAAACTTAAGTGCAAAGAGCAAGCACTACTCTATTTGCCAAGGGAAAATTAACTAAGTAGATTTCTGCATTACATTTTTAAAATAAGAAAACATGGCTTCTAGTTCTATAAATGATGCTCTCTTAAGACCTGCAAGCCGAAAGCAGCAGTGTCATTAAATATTTTTGAGATATAAAAATAGTAGGATTGAAGAATGAAATGTGATATACAGGATTTATTTCAAAATCCTAGATTTCAGGAGGGAAAAGAATGGAGACACACAGGAGGGCATTTCTAGGTCTGTTTATTTTTGCGTATTTGAAAATTCTCCATCATAAAAAGAAATACACACATACTCACAACATATATACCCAAACATACATTCTTTTTCAAATGAGGTACAGTAAAACATCCTCCAAAAAAAAGAGAAAGCCTTGATTTTTATTTCTAGTTTTTGTTCCACTCAGCTTGTTGCTAATTCTGGTATACTGCATAATCATTAACTTTTTTTTTATTCAGGAGATAGCCAGGATTGAACCCAGGACCTTACACATTCGAAGCAGGCACTCAACCACTGAGCTATATCCGCTCCCCAGTCATGAACTTTTAAATTCCATTAGTTGCCCAACTCTTCTTTAGTGTGGCTCTAATTCACAATCAGTAGCCATACATTTCAAATAAACAAGATTAGGCCACAATGCATAATATACATTAATAATAATTTCAATACTATGATTGTACTTCCAAAAGGCTTCAGGTCAGATTATGAACTAAAAAGAATGTTTACAATACATTTTTAACAATATGGGAAAATGCCTACTAATAATCTTAGGAGAATCTGAATTGTATATATACATCGACCTGATGATGTTTAAAATACATGTGTGTATAAAAAATTTCTGGAAGCAAATTTTCTGAAATATAAAAGTGATTCAGGAAATTATCAATCAGTTATTTTTACTTCCTCCTTTATATGTTTCCACATTTTGCAAATTTTCTAGAAAGAGTACAAGTCTCTTGTATAATTAAAAACAAACAAACAAACAAACAAAACACAGCACTTAAAAACAAATATCCAGGTCTATGACCCCAGCTAAGAGCAATTACAAAGCAACAGTAATAATGATAACAGTAACAGTTAGCATTTGAATACTTATTATTTGCCAGGCACTGTTCTAGGGACTTCATAAGTATTAACACAGTTAATCCTCACAACCACCTTAGAAGGCACTTACTATTACCATTTTCATTTAACGGATACAGGAAATCTTAATTTTAACCACTTTTGCATTAGAAAACATTTAAGTCTGAACTGCTTCCTTTGTAACTCAATTAGCAAGGAATACAATTGTAAAAGTTCCACACATATTTTAAGTAACATATCTCAGCAAGTTCACTAGCTGAACCTTATCACTTATTATTTAGTCAGTACTTAGGACCCCAGAATTTGGAAATTTTCAAGCATAAAATTAGGAAAAGCCTAATAGGAGATGAACATGAGTGACCTATAGAAATAATTATTCTGAAAGCAATATAATATAAGCTTTGTCAGAATATATGTTCACTTCATCACTATATCCTCAAGTTCTAGTGTATTATTTTCCATATAGTAGGTGCTTAATAAATATGAAGGAAGGAATGCAGGTGGAATGATCTGTAAGTGGGTAACCAAGGAATGCTGCAATCGGTCTAACTCAAATAAATGTGACTTGGGAGGAATTTCAATAAAGAATATTAGTATTAGCATATCCAAAGCTATGACCCAAACAACTGTATTGTATGTATATGTCCAGCTGTAAGAAACAGAAGTCAGTAAAGAACCTAGGAAAAAAGAGCAAAAAAATTTATCTGGAGGTCTCTCATTATCTTCAGGGTATAACTGGGCTAAACTGTTTGATAGGTATAATCAGATAATGGAGATTATCAAATATTAATGAAAGTAGCCATGAAGATCTTTAGCTTCCTCTATTTTTCTCTTTAATTTTTATTAGAGAAGTTGTGAGTTTACTAAATTATCATGTCTACTATACAGTATTCCCATACATCGACCCACCTTACATTGTTGTGACACATTTGTTACAAATGATGAAGTTTTTTTGTCATAATATTACTGCTATCTATATTACATAGCTTATATTTGGTGTATTTTCACACAAACCTTCTTATTATTAACACTATGTATTAGTATTATCTATTTGTTATAGTTCACGAGAGAAGGTTCTCATATTTCTATTGTTAACCACAGTCCATCATCCACCATGGGATACACTGTGTTATATGGTCTCTTGCCTTGTACAATCCATCCAAAGTATACACTGAGTAGCTCTCTGATTCATCACAGTTGTGCCATCATCACCTAAGTTCATTTTAGAACGCTGGCATTACTCTAAAAGGAAAGATCCCATACAACCTTATACTGTGCCACTGTTGACCCTTAGCATTGATAGAGTACCTTCTTTGCCATTGCTGTAAAAAATATTACATTACTGTTAACTATATTCTGTAAGTTACATACATTAATTGTGTTTTTTCCATGTATCACCATATTAACACCGTGTAATAGAGAAACATTCTTATATTTGAACTATCAACCACAATCCTCATCCACCACTAAAATCACTATGTTGTACAGTCCCTAGATAATCCTCAAGCTTTCTTTCAATTGACATTTACCTCCACAGACTGCCCCTTTTAGTCACAATCACATTTATAAATCAGCAGTGTTAGCTACAGTCACTATAATGTTACCATCAACTTTATTCATTTCCATACATGTACAATATACTTATTAAACATTCTACATAGATTCAGCATCAGCTCCTCCTTCTAAAACCACATTCTATCTCCTAGTAACCTATACTCTATTGTTTAATTTCATGAGCTTACTCATTGTATTTAGTTCGTATTAGTGAGACCAAAAAATATTTGTCCGTTGGTCTCTGGTTTATTTCACTCAACATCATGTCCTCAAGGTTCATTCATGTTGTCTCATATGCAACCAGACTTCATTTCTTCTTATAGTTAACTAGCATTCCATCATATGTATACCACATTTTGCTTATAGATTCATCTGTTGATGGAGACTTGGGTTGTTTCCATCATTTAGCAACTGTGAATAATGCTGCTATGAACATTGGTGTTCAAATGTCTGTGTTCTTGCTTTTCAGTTCTTCTAAATATATTCTAAGTAGTGGGATTGCCAGATCATATGGGAGTTCTATATTTAGCTTCCTGAGGAACTGCCAAACTGTCTTCCACAGAGGTTGTACCATTTTACATTCCCACCAACAGTGAGTGTCCCTATTTCTCTGCATACTCTCCAGCACTTGCAATTTTCTGTCTTTTTAAAAAATAATGGCCATTCTGTAAGGCGTGAAATGATATCTCATTGCAGTTTGTTTTTAACTTTTATTGAAGCATATCATTCATACATGAACATCCATAAACAAGTGTATAGAGTAAGTTGTGAATTTACAAAACAACATGCACATCATCATACAGGGCTCTAACAACACCTTGAACTACTGTGAAACAATTGTTACAAACTATGAAAGAACATTGTGAAAGCATTACTACTAACTATCTTACATTTGTTTATTTTTCCACCAACCCACCTGGTTAATGACACCCTGTAATAGTATTATATACTTGTTATAGTTCATGAGAGAATGTTATCATATTTGTTCATTTAACCACAGTCCATTTTCCACGGCAGGATTCACTGTGTTATACAGTTCCATGCTTTGTACAATCCATTCAAAGTGCACATTCAGTGGCTCTCATATTCATCACAGAGGTGTGTCACTGCCTCAGTCTATTTTAGAATGTTTTCATTACTTCAAAAGGAAAAATCCCATATCCCCTTACACGCCCCTACATTATTGTCCCTTAGAATTGATCTCATTGTAATTTTGATCTGCATTTCCCTAATAGGTAGTGTTGGTGAGCATATTTTCATGTGATTTGGGGCCATTTGTATTTCCTATTTGGAAAAACGTCTACTCAAGTCTTTTGCCCATTTGTTTAATTGGGTTGCTTATCTTTTTATTAGTGAGGTATATGATCTGTTTATATACCATGAAAATCATGTGAAACCATTATGTGGTTTCCGAATATTTTCTCCCATTGAGTAGGCTTCTTTATCACCTTCTTAATAAAGTCATTTAAAACATAAAAGCATTTAATTTTGAGGAGGTTCCATTTATAAATTTTTTCCTTTTGTTGCTAGTGTTTTGGGTGTAAAGTTTAAGAAACCACCACCTACCACAATTCTTTTTTTTAAATTAAATAATTCTAAATAAAATTTATTAAAGTTTAATTCATATTTAATATATATATTCTTTTAAACTGAATCTATTCCTGTTACATGTTGTCTTGTTTAACATTTTTCCTTTTGTTTTCATATATGTGAAAATGACTACCACAATTCTTGAAGATGTCTCCTTACATTTTCTTCTAGGAGTTTTATGGTTCTAGCTATTAAATTTAGGCCCTTGATCCATTTCAAGTTAATTTTTGTGTAAGGTGTGAGATAGGGGTTCTTGTTCTTTCTTTTAGATATGGATAACCAGTTCTCCCAGCACCATTTGTAGACAGTTCTGATCCAGCTGGGTAGGTTTGACAGCCTTGTCAAAAATCACTTGACTTTTATGAACTCTCAATTTGATTCCATTGGCCAATATGTCTATCTTGATGCCAGTACCATGCTGTTTGTATCACTGTAGCTAAGTAATACGTTTTAAAGTTAAGAAGAGAGAGTCTTCCAACTTTGCTTTTCTTTTTTAGGATATTTTTGGCTATTTGGTGTCCCTTACCCTTCCAAATAAATTTAGTAATTGACTTTTCAATATTCGCAAAAAAAGGCTGTTGGAATTTTTATCAGGATTGCATTGAATCTATAAATCAATTTGGGTAGAAATGACATCTTAACAATACTTGGTCTCCCAATCCATGAACACGGAATGTTCTTCCATTTATTTAAGTCTTCTTTGGTTTCTTGGAGCAATGTTTTATAGTTTTCTGAATACAGGGGATTTATGTCCTTGGTTATGTTTATTCCTAAATATTTGATTCTTTTAGTTACTATTGTAAATGTAATTTTTTCAGTCTTCTTTCTCAGACTGCTCATTAGTAGTGTATAAAAATAATTCCGGGAGAAACCAGCAAGATGGTGGCAGATTAAGGAGTTCCTGGAGTCAAATCATGCTACAAGGCAGTTAGTAATTACCCAGAGCTATCTAAAGCACCTGTTTGGGGGCCCTAGGAGACCAAAAGAGTATCCTGCAATATCCTTGAAAGTATGGAAGGAGGAGACCGCCCATCTACGGAGAGGATTTTTGAGTAGAGCCCTCCACACCACAGAGAGAATGAAAGGTGCAATAAATGAAATAAAAAATACACTGGAGGCACATAACAGCAGATTTGAGGAAGCAGAAGAAAGGATTGGTGAGCTTAAAGACATGGCATCTGAAAGCTAACATACAAAAGAACAGATGGAGGAAAGAATGGGAAAAAATTGAACATGGTCTCAGGGAACTAAATGATAGCAAGAGACGTGCAAACATACGTGTCATGGGTGTCCCAGAAGGAGAAGAGAAGGGAAAAGGGACAGAAGGAATATCTGAAGAAATAATGGTAGAAAATTTCCCAACCCTATTGAAGGACATAGATATCCATGTCCAAGAAGCACAACATGCTTCCATCCTAATAATCTGAATAGACCAACTCCGAGACACATACCAATCAGAATGTCAAATGCCAAAGACAAAGAGAGAATTCTGAGAGCAGCAAGAGAAAAGCAATGCATAACATATAAGGGATTCCCAATGAGATTAAGTGTGATTTCTCATCAGAAACCATGGAGGCAAGAAGGCAGTGGTATGATATATTTAAGACACTGCAAGAGAAAAACTTCCAGCCAAGAATTTTATATCCGGCAAGACTTTCTTTCAAAAATGAGGGCGAGATTAGAATATTAACAGATAATGAGAGAGTTTATAGAAAAAAGACTGGCCTTGCAGGAAATACTAAAGGGATTGTTACAGCCTGAAAAGAAAAGACAGGAGAGAGAGGCTTGGAAGAGAGTCTTGAAATGATGACTGTATCAGTAAAGAGTGGTGAAAATTAAATGAAAGATAAAACCCAAAGATCAAAATGGATGAAATAAGAACTACCTTTACAGTAATAACATTGAATGTTAATGGATTAAACTCACTAACCAAAAGACACAGACTGGTGTAATGGATAAGAAAATATGAGCCATCTATATGCTGTCTGCAAAAGACTCACCTTAGACTCAAAGATACCAATAGATTTAAAGTGAAAGGTTGGAAAAAGATATTCCACACATGCAGTAACCCGAAAAAAAAAAGCTGGAGTAGCTATACTTATATCAGATGATATAGACTTTAAAAGCAAAACTGTTATTACAGACAAGGAAGGCATTACATATTAATAAAAGGGATGATTCATGAGGAAGAAATAACAATCATAAATGTATATGCACCTAACCAGGATGCCCCAAGATACATGAGGCAAAAACTGGCAACACTGAAGGGAGAAATAGACATCTCTACAATAATAGTTGGAGACTTCAATACACCACTCTCAGCATTGGATAGAACATCTGGGCAGAGGATCAATTAAGAAAGAGAGCTTGAATAATATGATAAATGAACTAAACCTAATAGACATATATAGAACATTGCACCCCAAAACAGCAGGATATACATTCTTTGCAAGTGATCGTGGATCTTTCTCCAGGATAGACTATATATGTTGGGTCACAAAGCAAATCTCAGTAAATTCAACAAAATTGAAATTATACAAAGCACTTTCTCTGATCATAATGGAATAAAGAAGGAAATTAACAAGCGGCAGAAAAAGGGAAAATTCATATATATATGGAGATTAAACAACACACTCTTAAATAAATCATCAGTGGGTCAAAGAAGAAATTTCAAGAGAAATCAATAAATATCTTGAGACAAATGACAATGAGAACACAACTTGTCAGAACCTATGGGATGCATCAAAGGCAGTGTTGAGAGGAAAATTTATAACTCTCAATGCTTACATTAAAAAAGAAGAGCTAAAATCAATGACCTAACTACACAGCTGGAGCAACTAGAAAAAGAACAGCAAACTAACCTCAAGGCAAGTAGAAGGAATGAAATAACAAAGATCAGAGAAGAAATAAATGAAATTGAGAACAAAAAAAACAATAGAGAGAATTAACAAAACCAAAAGTTGGTTCTTCGAGATTAACAAAACCGACAAACCCTTAGCTAGACTGACTAAGAAGAAAAGAGAGATGATGCAAATAAATGAAATAAAAAATGAAAATGAGAACATTACTACTGACACCACAAAAATAAGGGAGATCATAAGAAGATATTATGAACAACTTTATGCCAAAAAACCAGACAACGTAGACGAAATGGAAAAATTCCTAGAAATGTACAAACAACCTATACTGACCCTAGAAGAAATAGAAGACCTCAACAAACCTATCACAGGTAAAGTGATTGAAACAGTCATCAAACAGCTCCCAAAAATGAAAAGCCCAGGACCAGACGGTTTCACAGGTGAGTTCTACCAAGCATTCAAAGAAGATTTAATACCAATCTTACTCAAACTCTTCCAAAAAATTGAACAAGAAGGAATGCTACCAAACTCATTCTATGAAGCCAGTATCACCCTAATACCAAAGCCAGATAAAGATATTACAAAAAAAGAAAATTACAGATGCATTTCTCTAATGAATACAGATGCAAAAATCCTCAAGAAAATACTTGCTAATGGAATCCAACAACACATTAACAGAATTATTCATCATGATCAAATGGGTTTTATACCAGGCATACAAGGTCAGTTTAACACAAGAAAATCAATCAGCACAATACACCACATTAATTAATCAAAGAAGAAAAATCACATGATCTTATCGATTGATGCAGAAAAGGCATTTGACAAAATACAACACGCTTTCTTGATAAAAATGCTGCAAAAGATAGGAATTGAAGCAAACTTTCTCAACATGATAAAGGCTATATATGAAAAATTCACAGTTAACATTGTACTCAATGGTGAAAGAATGAAAGCTTTCCTGTTGAGATCAAGGACAAAACAAGGATGCCCACTGTCACCACTGTTGTTCAATATAGTGCTAGAGGTTCTAGCTAGAGCAATCAGGCAAGAAAAAGAAATAAAAGGCATCCAAATTGGAAAGGAAGAAGTAAAACTTTCACTATTCACAGATGATATGATCCTATATATAGAAAGTCCCGAAAAATCTATAACGAAGCTGCTAGAGCTAATAAACAGTTACAGTAGAGTGTCAGGATATAAGATCAATACACAAAAATCAGTGGTGTTTCTATACAATTCTAACGAGCGATCTGAGGTGGAAGTCAAGAAAAAAATTCTATTTACAATAGCAACTAAAAGAATAAAATATTTAGGAATAAACTTAACCAGGGATGTAAGGCACTTGTATTCAGAAAACTATAATGCATTGTTAAAAGAAATAAAAAAATTGGAAGAACATTCCACGCTTATAGATTGGAAGACTAAATATCATTAAGATGTTAATTCTACCCAAATTGATATACAGATCAATGCAATCCCAATAAAAATTCCACCAGCATTTTTTAAACAAATGGAAAACACAATTATCAAATTTATCTGGAAGGGTAAGAGGCCCCACATAGCCAGAAACATCTTAAAAAAGAAAAGTGAACTTGGAGGATTCTCATTTCCAGACTTTAAATCATATTACCTAGCTACAGTGGTAAAAACAGCATGGAATTGGCATAAAGACAGACACATAGACCAAAGGAACCGAACTGGTGGTTCAGAAACAGACCCTCACATCTATGGCCAAGTGATTTTTGACAAGCCTATCAAACCCACCCAGCTGGGACAGAATAGTCTTTTCAACAAAAGGTGCTGGAAGAACTGGATATCCACAGCCAAAAGAAAGAAAGAAGACCCCTATCTCACACCTTATACAAAAATTAACTCAAAATGGATCAAAGACCTAAATATATGGTAACACATTATAGTGAATAGCAGCTGGTTTATAAATGGGATTGTGGCTGAAAAGGGTAGTCTGGGGAAGTAAATGTCAATTGAAAGAAAGCTAAGGAATAATCTAGGGACTTAATAACACAGTGAACCCAGAGGTAGATGAAAATTGTGGTTGAGATACAAATCCAAGAGTGTCCTGTGAGCTAGAGCAGATGTACATCACTATTGCAGGGTGGTGGGAATGTGGAGAAGCATGGGAAAACTATAACTGGTGTGACCTATAGACTGTGGTTAACAGCAATACTATAACATTCTTGCATCAATGCCAAAGATGTACTGTGTTGATAATGGAGGTGAATGGAAAAAGTGTGCTAAATGTACACTATGGACCATGGTTGGTGATAAAATATTATCTCATAATCTGTAATAAATGTTCCACCACGCTGTGGTGTGTTGGTGAAGGGGTGTTGTATGGGAATTCTACACATGTGCATGATTGTTTTGTAAGTCTACAACCTCTGTAATAAAAATTTGTTTTAAAAAAATAGGGTGAGTTGGGGGAAAAATACACCAAATGTAAGATAGGGACTATAGTTAGTAGTAATATTTTGATGATGCTCTTGCATATTTTGTAACAAGTGTTCAACAACAATGCAAGGTATTGGTGGAAGGGTGACGTATGAGATCCCTGTATGATGTTATGCATATTTATTTTGTAAGTTCACAATCTTTAGTATACAGTTATTGTTCATGCAAGTTCATGAATAAATGATATACTTCAATAAAAAATATATTTAAAAAAACACTACCAAATTTTGTGTATTAATTTTTTATCACACCACTTTGTTGAACTTGTCTATTATTTCTAGTAGCTTTGTTGTGGATTTTTTGGGATTTTTTGAGGTATAGGATCATATCAGCGAATAGCGAAAAGTTTTACTTCTTCCTTTCCTACTTGGGTGCCTATGTGTCTTTTTCTTCATCACTGCTCTAGCTAGAACTTCCCACACAATATTGAATAACATTAGTGACAGTGGGTATCCTTGTCTTGTTACCGATCTCAGAGGGAAAGATTTCAGGTTTCATCCTTGAGTACAATGTGAGCTGTGGATGTTTCATATATGAACTTTATCATGTTGAAAAAGTTTCCTTCTATTCATATCTTTTGGAGTATTTTTATCAAGAAAGTATGCTGTATTTTTCCAATGCCTTTTCTATGTCAACCGAGATGTAATGTGATTTTTCTTTTTCAATTTATAAATGTGCTGTATTACACCAATTGCATATCTGGGATAAAACCCCTTGATTGTGGTGTATAATTCTTTTAATGCGCTTTTTAAATCAATTAGCAGTGTTTTGTTGAGGATTTTTGCATCTATATTCAATAGAGAAACTGGTCTGTAATTTTCTTTTTGTGTAGTATCTTTATCTTTCTTTGGTATTAGGGTGATGTTGGCTTCAAAGAATGAGTTCAATAGTGTTCCTTCCTGTTCAATTTTTTGGAAGAGGGTGAGCAAGATTGGTATTAGATCTTCTTTGAATGACTGTGAAGTCATCTGGTCCTGGGCTTTTCATTTTGGAGAGGTTTTTGATAACTTTCAATCTCTTTACTTGTGATTGGTTTGTTGAGGTCTTCTATTTCTTCTAGGGTCATTGTAAGTTGTTCGTGTGTTTCTAGGAATTTTCCATTTCATCTACGTTGTCTAATTTGTTGGCATACAGTTGTTTATAGTATCCTCTTATGATCTCTCTTATTTCTGCAGGGTCAGTTGTAATGTCCCCCCTCATTCCTGATTTTATTTATATGTATCTTCTCTTTTTCTCTGTTAGTCTAGCTAAAAGCTTGTTGATTTTGTTCATCTTCTCGAAGAACCAACTTGAGTTTTGTTGATTCTCCATTCGTTTTTGTTCTCAATTTCATTTATTATGCTCTAATATTTGTTATTTCTTTCCTTCTGCTTGCTTTGGTTTTAGTTTGCTTTTCTTTTTCTAGTTCCAGTTGTGCAGTTGATTTCAGCTTTCTTCATTTTAAATGTAAATATTTAGGGCTATAACTTTCCCTCTCAGCACTGCCTTCGCTGTATCCCATAGGTTTGATATGTTGCACTCTTGTTTTCATTTGACTCAAGATATTTACTGATTTCTCTTGCAACTTCTTCTTTGACCCACTGTTTAAGAGTGTGTTATATTTCCATGTATTTGTGAACTTTTCCTTTTGCTGCCTGTTACTGATTCCAGCTTCATTCCATTATGATGAGAGAAAGTGTTGTGTATAATTTCAATCTTTTTAAATTTATTGAGTCCTGTCTTGTGACCCAATACATGATCTATCCTGAAGAAAAGATCCATGAGCACTTGAGAAGAATGTTTTGGAGTGTAATGTTCTATAAATATCTATTAGGTCTAGTTCATATATCATTTTATTCAAGCTGTCTGTTTACTTATTTTTCCTCTGTCCAGATGTTCTATCCAACGCTGAGAGTGGTGTATTCAAGTCTCCAACTATTATTGTAAAGACATTTATTTTCCCTTCAGTTTTGCCAGTGTGTGCCTCATGTATTTTGTGGCACCTAGTTTAGATGAATAAATATTTATTATTGTTATTTCTTTTTGGGGAATTGCCCCCTTAATTAATATATAATGACACTCTTCATCTCTTATAACAGTTTTGCACTTAAAATCTAGTTTGTCTGATATTAATATTACTATTCCAGATCTTTTATTGGTTACTATTTGCATGGAATATCTTTTTTCCAGCCTTCTACTTTCAGGCTGACTGTGTCCTTGTGTCTCAGATGAGTCTCTTACAAACTGCATATGGATGCCTCATATTTTCTTATCAATTCTGTCAGTCTATGTTTTTGATTTGGGAGTTCAGTCCATTAACATTCAATGTTATTACTGTAAAGGCATTATTTCTTTATCCATTTTATCCTTTGGCTTTCCACTGTCATATTTTACTATTGTCTGTTTTTTTAACTTTTGTTTTTGTTTTTGTTTCTTTAACTTTTTAGTTACCCTTAGTAATTTTCTTCATTTCTACACTCTTATCCAAGTCTCTCACCCTTGTCTTTTCCTTTCAGGCTGCAGAACTCCCATTAATATCTCTTGTAAATCTGGTCTCTTGGTGACAAAATCTGAGTCTTTGTTCATCTGTGAGGGCTTTAAAGTCACCCTCATTTTTGAAGGACAGTTTTGCTGGATAAAGAATTCTTGGCTGGAAGTTTTTCTCTTTCAGTACCTTAAATACATTATACCACTGCCTTCTTGCCTCTGTGGTTTCTGATGAGAGCTTGGCACTTAGTCTTATTGAGCTTCCCTTGTATGTGATGCATTGCTTTTTCTCTTGCTGCTTTCAGAATCCTCTTTATATCACTGTTATTTGTCATTCTGAATAGTAGGTATCTCAGAATAGGTCTATTTGGATTTATTCTGTTTGGGTTGCACTGTTCTTGGATTTTGATGTTTATGTCTTTCATAAGGGTTCAGAAATTTTTAGTCATTATTTCCTCAAATATTCTTTCTGTCCTTTTTTCCACTTGACTCTCTTTCTGAGACACCTACAACACATATGTTTGTGTTATGCATTTTCATTCAATTCCCTGAGGTCCTATTCCATTTTTCCATTCTTTTCTCTTTCTGTTCTTCTGTCTTTTAAAGTTCAGATGCTCTGTTTTCTAATTCACTTATTCTTTCCTCAGCTAATTCAAATCTGCTGCTCTATGCCTCTAATGTATTTTAATCCCATCCACTGTGTCTTACATGCCCATAAGCTCTGTTACGTTCCTTACCAGGCTTTCAAATTGTTCTTTATGTTCACCCAGTATGACTTCCTTTTTTTTTCCTTTTAAGTATTAAAAACAAATTTTTTTTAAGTTTCATTTTTCTTTTGTTCCCAGTGTCTTCTTAATATACTTTATCTCTTTGGTCATATTTTCCTTCAACTCCTTGAAATGATTTAGCAGATTTGTGTGACCATCATTGATTAGCTGTCTTAAATCTTGTGTCTCGTCAGGATTTCTGGTTGTTCCTTTGGCTGGACTGTATATCCTTTTCCTTTAGTATGGCTTGTAATTTTTTGCTGATATCTAGACATCTGAGTATGTTGGTAATTTTACTCTGTTCGTCAATATTTCTCTCTTGCCTAGTGGTTTTGTTTGACAGCTTTTCATTGGTTTTTGGTTCAACTTTTTCTGAAACTTTAAGATTGCACTGTTTATCACACTGTCCACTAATGGGGTGCAGACCAGATCCATGGGGGCCTAGAAACAGAGACAGGAGAGGCAAGACTTGTTTTCCTTTCCATTCCTGGTCTGCCAGCAGATGGTACTCTTTGGCAAACCTTTCCCCAGAGGTGGATCTTTCAATGTCCACTGGCTGGACTTTCTGAGCAAGTTGGGGTCCCAATTCAAGCTGGCCCTACCACATAAATTCACAGAAGAGAAACCACCCTCAGTCCTCCTCATCCACCATCTTCCCAGGGAGGAATAGCTCATTCCTCTCTCAGGTGGCCACCGTCTGCTATGGGTTTCACTACAGCTATTCCCCTTGAGGGTGGCAGATGAGTTCTGTTCCCAGCCTCAGGGACTAGCAACTCATTTCCTTTTGCCTCTTCATCTCTCTGTCCCCAACCCCTCTTGGATAATGCGTACGGCACTCTCCTGGTCTACAGATCCCCAAAGCAGCTCCCTCGGAAAGCTTCTGCCCTTCCTCATCTATTTTTTAAGAGTGCTGCAACCAGCCTAACCTATTACAACGCCATCTTCCCAGAACTCTACTTCCTTTATTTTTTGACTAATATTTACCTAAGAATCTTCCCATTACTTTTCCTTCCTATTTATGGGCAAAGAATACTGACCAGCTAATGTTCTATTTCTGTTCTACTTAACAGATGACTATAGTTTTTAAAATATACTAATAAACTGGAATTCCAGCCTCTTGGGAAAGTAACAAGAAATAGTGCCTAAACAGCTAATCAAATCTGTTAATGCATTCATAAAATTGAGTTGTAATAAATGCAAAGATAAAGATCGGATCAGGAAAGTGGTAAAAACATATTCCTCTGTGAAATTTTCATGTCTAGGGAGACAGCCTACCTTCTAATTCAACTCAAGCTGGAGAAATAAAGAGCTGCAATAAAATATCCAGAAATTTAAGTATAAATATGACTTCATACATCCATTTAAATAAAACATTTGGAATACCTTCAGCAAGTTCACTAGTTCTGGATATCTGTTCCAGCTCCCAGCCAAGATGTAATGATTCATCCATACTTTGCTTCTGTGCCATTTCCAAAGTCATATTTTCTTCCATTAATTCTTCAATCTTTTTTCTATCCATATCATGTTCCTTTTTATTGGCAGGAGGGCAAGGAGTAGAGAGAGAAAAGAAGACTAAGAAACAGAACAAGCAATTTCAAGCAAATATTTTATTACTTATATTTATCAGGCCCTACATAATTTAAAGGTAAATTCTGAATTCCTTAAATTTTTCACAGTTTGAAGGCAATAATCAGCTATTATCATTACTAACCATTAGATGTCTGACATCCTCTTAAAATGATTTTTGGGGACACTATGAAAACTCTCCTTCATAGTTAATATATTGTTTTGAGATATAAAGAAAGAATTCTGACCCAATGCTAATTTTAGCAAATAGCTTTAATTGATGCATTTTTAAAATACCTTTATACAAAAGCTTATTTAATGTGGCTTTCTCAATGGTAAAAGACAAAAATAGTAAGTAATACAACTGCGTAATAAAAGCAAAAATTTCTACTACTCCTGTATTTATGTAAAGGTGGAAACATCTAACTTATTTAGCTGTCACCTGTTAGAGCCAAGAGGACACTAGCCATTCTTTCAATTACAGAGAGAAAAGCTGATTCTTCGAATTTTTCTTTATAGGCAATACAATTTAACTACCTTGTAATACTTACCATTTCCATATCATGCAGTTTAGCCTTTAGTTGTAAATTCTCTTTTTCTAATTCATGTAGTTTATCAGAACGAGCTCGAGTTCCATCTAATTGGTCTTCTAACATGGTTTTTGTTTCTAATAAAACTTGATTGTCTTCTTTTAATTCCTATAGACATTTCAAATAGACTTATTTATTACAAATGTGTTAATATCTGTTAATTTTATGAAGCTTAGGAACATAAAAATTCTTTCTCATAAAAGAAAACATTAAGTTATCTTTATCAACGGTTCTATACAAAAAAGTATAGCTACTGAGTAATAGAAATATAGCAAATGTGTTCTTGACTTCATTTACCCCTCAGAATTGAGCTATTGTGCAAACAAACAAACAAACAAAAAACCTCAGTCCTTATAGTAGGATGAGCAAGACTATAATAATTTCACATGAAATTGCTGGTGTATATTTTACCTTAGTCACAATGATTATTAGAAAAAATCTCTATAAAATCAGGACTTAATTTATTGACTGGAATAAATTTAAATATTTTTCCCTACTTACAGCTATAACTTAAAGAAAGTGAAGGGTTTTTTTTTTCTTCAATTGCAGGAAAATACCAAGAATTGAACTAGAATTCACATAAATCATAAACCAAGGCTCTCTCAAATAATTTACATAAGCATCTTGAGAAAACGTTTTAAATTACTAGATATGTTTTGAAGATATGTGTTCACAGATCTATCTTGCTAAGTTATATGCCTGAGGTTTATAAAAGAAAGTCAAGAGAAATTACATTAGAACTGGCATCTATGACGATCCCTTACAAATGCCACACATAGGCATCTCAATAACTGGCAAAAAATTTATATACAATTTGCCTTTGCAGTCTATTCAACCTATTTTCCAGTAACTTTCAGGCTAAAATGTTCTAACTACTTTCTCTTTTAATGTTCTCACATCTTGATTTCTGAATAACTGCCTCCTTTTTCATATCAATACTGAAATTGACCAGAATCACCTGTTTACAAAGAATGAGAAAATTAACTGAGAAGGGAATTATCAAATTCTTACCATGAAGTTCAACTTTATAAAATACTGAATAGCAACCATGAAAAAACATTTTTGTTCTCTTTGGTTGCATACGTATAGCCTTCATTGATGCTAATTAAGTACATTTGAGGTAAGCAGTAGTCAGAAATACTGTTTGCATTCAATTCTAAGAACATGTTTAGGATTACTAGAGTTAATACTTTATTCTGACCACTGTAATGAAGGACTTCAAAAGTTTGCTTTACTTATGGTGCTAAATAAAGGAATGAAGTAGAGCCCTAAATAATTAATTCAATGCAATTAATAATGTAAAAAAAAAAAATCCCTTTGCAGAAGCCTAACTAAGCAGTACCTGTATCTATCATTAAGTAAACAACAGTTTGTCTCACATTTATTAAGTGCACTTTAAAAGTATTTAAAAAATCAACGCTTTTAAAGGAAAAATATTGTGACTGGTTTAAATTATGCAACATACCTCAACTCTTGCCTTATAAAATTCAATATCATGTAGCCTCTCTTTATATCTACTGACTTCACTTTCAAGCTTATCAACTCTGATTGCCTTCTCTCGAAGTGCATCTAATTCATCTCGGTACATTCTGGCAGAACGAGCATCCGAAAGCAAATTCATATTCTAAATATAAATTCATACAAAAAGTTAATACTAGATATTTTATATTTTCAAACTGATGGTTACACCACTTGATAAATTTACTAAAAATCAATTACTTGTACACTTTAAAAGGGTGAATTTTATGGTATGTAAGTTATCTCAATAAAGCTCTTCTTAAAAAATGGGGAAATAGAAAGCTTTTTTTTACCAAGAATAAAAAGTATTTTAAACACACACACATATATAATTATACATAAATGTCTATGTAATGTGCTGTATTCTCAAGAATGTAAGAATATTCAGGATATTTTATAATATGCTAATCCCTGCATATATAAACACTTACAATTAATTTAAAGTGAAAAAGTTAACTTTAAAAATACAGGATAGTAAAAATACAGAGGAGGCAGAGGAGGCAAGCAGTGTTAATAAAGTGGATTGTTAGCTACGTTTGAGAAATGTTTCTATCCATGTGATGAAACATACCAAAATCTTGCTGAGATTTTTAAATGCTTTGGGATAAAGGGATTAGTACATGTCTTAATGCCATTTGATAAAAAAAATAATATCCAGACTTTCAAAAGCCTTCTTGTAATCCTACAACAGAGATTCTGTGTGGTCCAGAAACTTCTGAAGGTCCCAGATACCTTTTCAGGGAATTTACAAGGTCAAAACTATTTTCTTAATATTAAAACATTATTTGCCTTTTTCACTCTCATTGTTTCATGAGGATGCAGGGTAGTTTTCCAGAGACTGCATGGTGTGTGATATCATAAGAGAATGAATGCAGAAACAGGAGAATCTAGGTTGTCTTTTATTAAGTCAGACACTAAAGGCATTTGCAAAAATGTAAAACAGTACCACTATTATAAGTTTTTTGTTTTGGAAAATAAGTTATTTAAGATGTTATTTTTTTTAATATGGAATGGGTTGAGTATTTTTTAAATGAATAAATTAATATTTGTTAAAATTCCTAGTTTAAATTTCTGTTATGATTAATAGCTGTAGATATAATCCACATGAATAATGCTCAATTAGCTTGAAAGGGGTCTTCAGCCCCAAAAGTTTGAGAACCACTGCTTTAGAAGGAACATACACATAATAAAACTTCTATCAAGGAGTGGAATAGCAGTCATAGAACATCCAGAAGTTGAGATGATGAGTCCTAGTCTCTACACCTAGGAAGGTTCTAGCTTATGATCCTACAAGGTGGAGTAGTCCCTCATTTAAAAATATGATTGTTCTATAAGCCCACAACTTCTCTAAAGAAAAAAAAAATTAAAAAGCAGGTTAGGGGAAGCAAGGGGAAGAAACATTTATCTAGCCTTACTCCAATCCTTGCATTCATGGCTTAAAGAATAGCTCATACCCTATCCCAAATGAAAACAAAACATTACAGGATAACTGAAAGAAATTAATTTTAAACCGTTTTTGTTCAAGATGAAAAAACATAAGCTTTAGTAAATATAAAATTATTCTTAAAAGGTAAAAAGTGTTTGATCTTAATAGGAAAAAAGTGAAAAATTAGAGAAGCTTTCAGTTTTACATAAGCTAAGATAAAGCACCATCAGTGAGCACAGAGACCCAGACCCAGGGAGATACTATAAGCAAAACAGTTAACAGTAGAGGTGTTTCAAGTTCCAAAGCCCTGGAAGCCAAATACATAAAAAGTACTTAAAAAAGAGAAACTTGGGACTATACCAGTTCTAAAAGGCTCCTTTGAATTTTAACAAAGTTTCAATAGCACTGGTACAGAAAAAAAGAGGATTCCAAAGACACTGACTTCTAGTTTTGGCTCTGTCACTTTTGGAGCGAGAGAGACACTGAAAAAGCCATCTGATCTCTTTTAGCCTCAGTAACCGCATTTGTTATACAAAGCAATAAAGTGAAGGTTACATATTATAAGGAGAAAAATCAATTTCCGATTACTTTGGTGGTCCTATATAACAAATGTTCCAGGTACAAACCTCTTGTTGCAGCCTTTTTAGTTCTATTTCCATTTGCTCAAGTTCTTGTTTACAGTCCAACAAGTGTTCAGTCTTTTCTTCCCTTAAATGCAAAAACATCCTTATTAAAGAATAAGCTTACTACTTTTGGATCATCATCTGCATTAATGTTCATCATCTGCAGCAATACAAATGTCTTATCATTACTAAATACCTAGTTGAACATATTATTAGCCATAACCCCAATCCAAGGGGAAACACAAAGAAATGGACATTGGTAATTTAAATGATTTGATGTCATCATACAAACTCCCTCCTAATGTTCTACAAAGGCTAACCTCAATTCCTAAAGTCTTCATAATTCAAAACATTTCTCTGTCTCTCCAATATCCCTCTCTTTAACCTCTTTCTCTCTCTTACACAATGAAGTTTTAGTGTTTTTACTCAAGGCAATACTATCTGGAGTACAAATCTGCAAACAATTTTTGACATTTACAATGGTTTAAAGGAAATCATACACTTACTGCCTGCCAAAAGACTATACAGAAATCTAAAGTCTTTCCTTTCTCTACTGGTCTCTTCCCTGTAGCTTATAAAAAACACCCTCAAATTTCTATTAAATTTTCCCTCTTTACACTGATTTACTTTTAACTCTCACCTTCTATTTCCCCTTAACAGTAGCAACCTACAAGTAAAGCCAACACCCTCTATCTCTACTTTTCCACCCATTATTTAATCTTAAAAGTTAACTGTACTTTGTTAGGGGAGCCACAATGTATTTATTTAATTGAATTCCATTTTCACTGTAATGAATAATGTTTGGGTAAATAAACTCGTTATATGTAAAACTCTGTATATTTCAGGGCAGACTTCTTAAAGTATATTACAGGTTTAAAGTATTTGATATATACTGCCAAATTCCCCTTTAGAAAGATCTAGCCATTTATAATACAAGAGGAAGAGAATGAGAATGTCTATTTGAGAAACAATCTAACATCTGAAAAATTATGTGTTATTGTCCTAATTTAAATTTATTTGTTAATAAGAAAGTCTAGTTTTGTTTTCTTATGTTCTCTGGCCATATACAGTATATACAAAAATTAACTAAAAATGAATCAACAACCTAAATATAAGACCTAAAACAATAAAACTCTGAGAAGAAAACATAGGGGAAAATCTACAGGACCTTGTATTAGGCAACGGATTCTTAAATATGATACCAAAAGCATGGGCAACAAAAGAAAAAATAAATTGGACTTCATCAAAATGTAAAACTTTTGTGCAAAAGGACATTATCATGAAAGCGAAAAAGAAAACCTACAGAATGGGAGAAAGTAATTTGAAATCATATACCAGATAAGGGTTTAATATCCAGAATATATAAACAACTCCTACAAACTAAAAAAAAATTTAACTTGGATAAAGAGCTTGAAATTTCTCCAAAAAAGATATACAAATGATGAATAAGCACATGAAAACATGCTCAACATCACTAGATACCATGAAAGTGCTAATCAAAACCACAATGAGACTTACAGTAGATGCTTAAGGGTTCTGTTACCCCACAAAAACTGAACTGAACTGGCAAAGCCATTTTCCTCAAAACTCCAGAAAGTAGTTAAAGGTTGCAATAACTAGGTGACTGCTAAATCAAGAAAATGCAACTTAAAAAATCCTAGAAGCCTGAAGTGCCCTACTGGCTCCTTTCCCATCCCTTCCCTGGCATGGTGGGGAGCCAGGCTGCACTACTATTGTTTTTGCCCAGGCCTGTTCTGGAGGGAGCAGAGTAACCCCTATTCACATACTGGGTTGCTTGTAGGTTGGTGCTAATCTATCAGGTGATGGCGTGAAAGATCGAACAAGGACACACATCTCTGGCTTGCCCTCCCAAATCTTGCCCTGCAGGCAGAAGAGCTTCCAGACAGCTTAACAGTATGAGAAACAAGTAAAAGTGACATGGGGCAAAGGATTACAACCTTTAAGACATAAAAAACAGAACACCCTGGAGGGAAAGAAAGTCTATTTCATAGGGAATAGAGGGGACATATGGATTCATACAAATGGGGGTATTCCTAAGACCAAAGCTAAAGAACTCCTAGAAGAAAACATAGGGAACCATCTTCAGGACCTTGCGTTAGGCAATGGTTTCTCAGACTTACGGCCAAAGCATGAGCAACAAAAGAAAAAATAGATAATGGGAACTTTTTCAAAATTAAAAAACTTTATATATTAAAGGACTTCATCACAAAAGTAAAAGCACCACCTACAGAACAGGAGAAAATATGTGGAAACCATATATCCAGTAAGGGTTTAATATTCAGAATATACAAAGAAACCCAACAACTAAACAACAAGACAAAGGTTTGGGAATGGGCAAGACTTGAATAGACATTTCTGCAAAGAAGAAATATAAATGGCTGATAAACATATAAAAAGATGCTCATCATCATTAGTCAGCAGGGAAATGCAAATCAAGACCACAAAGAGATACTGTTCTACAGCTACTAGAATGGCTACTATTTTTTAAAAATGGGACATAAGTGTAGGAGAGGATGTGGAGAAATAGGAACACTCATTTTTTTTTTAATGTTTAAAAAAGTTTTAGTTAAAGAGAACAATTCCATGAAAGGAGAGGATAAAGAATGGGATGACAAGAAGTATTCAGTCTTAATAAGGTATTATCAAAGACCACTGAATTTTTTAACATAAACAATACCAAAAGCATTAAGTAGTATATAAAAAAGTTTTTTTATAAGTATGATTTAATTAAAGTTGTTTACCGTTATTCTCTCCTACAGTAGTTAAGCATGAATTTAAAAAAGAATAAAAGATGAGAAAAGCAAGCACATGTAGCACACAGTGGTTAAAGACAGCATGCAAATGTCTGTTTCACTGCAACAGGAATGGGACAAGACTCGGGTGGCTTTTTTTTCCATTTAGGAAGAAAAAAGAAAAAAGACTGTAAAGAAAACAAACACAAAGTCATATAACTGTCCACTGCCCAAGATGACAGCACAAAAGAAAACATTTACAGGGAGCAGATGGGAGGTCCTGGGTTCAGTCCCCAGTGCCTCCTGAAAAAAGAAACAAAAATAAACCAGCAAAACAAATGAAAAAACCAACTCAGGGAAGCTGATGTGGCTCAGAGGTTAGGCGCCAGCTTCCCATACACGATACGAGGTCCCAGGTTCAATCCCTAGGCCTTGGTACGAAGAAGAAGAAGAAGAAGGAGGAGGAAGAAGAAGAAGAAGGAGGAAGAAGAAGAAGAAGAAGGAGGAAGAAGAAGAAGAAG
>JAQZBX010025090.1:9947-29855 GCA_029593785.1 Cabassous unicinctus | reverse complement strand
GTGTATAAAAATAGGCGTCTAATCTCACTCTATTGAAAACCCTACAACAAAGTTTTCAAAGCACTTTATATTCCTAAGGCAAAATGCACTATATAAACTCACCCTTTCATTCTTTCTGTAAGTGAATTGAAACTAAAAAAATGTCCGAGCATATGATGGAATTTCTTTTCCCTGCATAAATAATTAAAATGACATTTTGCATGAGACACTCCAGGATCCTCCAAATTAACCACTAACTCATTGTTTAATGCTGGCAGCCACAGATGCCTTACGAGCAATACCTGTAGCACAAGGGAGTCATTTTCTAATTTAGTTTTAAGTATTTATTTGCTTTTAATTTTTCATATTTCAAATGAAATAGCAATTATTAGGGGGGAACAACCTTGAGAGATATTTTCCTCAAGTTTTTGAAGAGTTCCCAGTTAATTACTAATACTTTTATACTTTGCCATAAACAGAAACCCTTGCCCCTGTGCAACATAGAGTACAAGGATTTAAAATACATTACATGATTGGCCTCTTGCTTTAACATCATTTCATAAGCAAAATGCATTTACAGGAGACTGGGGACTACATAGTTAAAACATGGAACAGGTAATTTGTGGGTCTCTGGACTCAGTTGGAAGAGAAAAAACTTTAATGGGTATTCTGAATAAATGCCATGTGCATACATTGCGTGCACAGATATGATGCACAAAATATTTTGAGTTGAAGGAGGCTGGAGAAGGGAGAGCACTGATAACTTAAAGTTGAAAGTCCAGAAACATTATTCCAGTTCACTTACTCGGTTTTCCTCAGTGTTGTCATTTTATGATCTTATTAATTAAAATTTTCGATCTATTGTTTCCTCCATATCTATGCAATTTAACGGCTCTTTCTCTTTTTATTTTCTTCCACATCTATTTAATATTTTAAAATCCATCACCCCAACCATTCCCTTGCCTCTGTGCTAAGCATCACTGCTTCATTTCATCTACCTGGCAAAACCCCAAACTTTGCAGAGACCCAAACTAGGTGGATGAGGTCCTTTAGAGCTTGTCACTAAGTTCTTCAGTGGCCTTCCAATGTTCTTGTAAAAGACCCATACTTCTTAAGACTTATAAGACTTGGGGCATCCTGTTTCTGTAAGTTCACTTCTTGGTACTTTCTCCACCCACTCTAAAGTCATGGTATACTTTTTAATGGGATGCCCAAGATATCCAGGTTTATTTTTCCCTGGAGTTTTACTCATTCTTTGTCTAACCTCATTGCTTTTCTCTTCTATATTATAGAAAGTCATTCTGCTTTACCTTCAAACTTGCTGATTGACAATCATCTTGCGCTATCCTTCTTAGGATACAATTTTGGAACCATCCTTTGTTACAAGATCATGTCCTTGGTTGGTGTATTAGTCAGGGTTCTCCAGAGAAACAAAATCAACATGATAAATGTGATATATATATATCTACACACATATACAAACACACACATTTATCTTAAGGAATTGCCTCATACAATTCTTGGGATTGGCAAGTCCAAATTCAATAGGGTGGGTTGCAGTCTGGGAATTCTGATAAAGGTAATGTTGAAGTTTTGGTTCCAAATTCCCCAAGTGATGCTGGCAGGCTAGAAATTTTGGCAAGAGTAGATGTTGAAGTCTTGAAGCAGAAATTCTTCTCACTGGGACCCTCAGTCCTTGCTGTTAAGACCTTTAACTGAGTGAATGAGGCCAACCCACATTATGGAAAGTAATTTCCTTTATTTAAGGTCAATTGATTGTAGATTACACTTTAATCCCATCTTTGAAATATCTCCACAGTAACAGCTAAGCCAGTATTTGATAAAACATCCGGATAACATAACCTAGCCAAGTTGACATGTAAAATTAATCATCATGATTGGAGAATCTGGGGAGATGTGTTATCATGCAGTTGAAGTGGTTTTTCAATATATTTCTTCACCCCCAGATTATCTTCCCCAGAATGATTAAAATGAATGTGTGTGTTTTTTTTGTGTGTTTTTTTTTAACCATTCTGTGAAAGACTGTTTGATTCCATTGCTCCCTTTTCCATTCTGACAAGTGTTATTGTGGCAAGTTTTATGATTGAACTGATTGAATTCAATTCAAATTCATATTATTCAACAATAATTGGATACTCACTGTTGCTCCACAAATCTTGTCACTTCCACTTAGCTTTTGAATTCTGAACAGTAGCTGTCCTAAACGGCTTCATTCTCATCAAGGCCCGACTTCCCTCTCATTACATGACGCTGTCTTCTATTTTAAGGAAAGTGCCAAGGCTAGACAATGCTAACTCTTTCTGCTATGCCTTCAAATGTTCTCATATTTTCTGCCCTTTCTTACTCTTTTCTGTCTGAGAGGATGAGTACTCCAAGACTACTTCCAAGTTCATTGTCGATGCAGTAATAGTATAAAAAGCCAACTGTAAGAATTTCATGGTTCCTCCAGTTTTACTCTGAATTGTGGGAAAAGTGGTGAATTCATCAAAGTTGATATTGGGTGTGCTGTTCTCCAGATTGTGCTCTCATATCTACACCCCACCTTAATTGTTTCGGGTGCTTCCCAGGTTCCCAAGCCTCCCACATTCTCTCTCTTCCTTCTGTGCCCCCATGCTCCATTGCCAGCTTCATAACCTTAAAGTGTTGAAATTTTACTTACCCTTAAGATCCATCTCACAGTTTTCCCTCCTATCGTCGGTGCTCTAGCCTATTATCTCACTGCATTATGGTATAACTATTTCTTTGCAGATTTGTCCATCCCTCTAAATTGTTACCTCTTTGTTTGGAGGGACTTAGACCTACTTTAACCAGCTTCCACTGAGTGTTAAGGTTATAGTTGGGGATAAACATGTGAATGACAAGGAGACTTTCTGGTGTGAGTCATTTTAAGTAAGAAATGGCAATGAGCAAAGTCAACATTAATTAATGCTGGACTCAGATGCTTAAATAATCCAATCTTCTTCTTTTGTTTGATCAGTAGGCAACAGTCTGAATACTTGAAATGGCTTCTGTTAATTTTGTAACAGAAAGAGCAAAGCTACTTTCTTGTGAATTAGCAATACCAATAGAATTTATTCAGAATAAAAATGGAAAATATGTTTTAAAGTTTTGGAGTTTGTATAGTTGTTATGGTCACTATCCTTATACATTGTGATGTTCTATCCCAAGCTAGTAACATTCAGTAGAGAAAATTTAAAAGGGATAATACTGGTCTTCTTCCCCTTCTACTACTTATTTTGTATCTTCTCAAACCCAGCTGATTACCAGGGCTCCAGACTCCTCCTGCTGTCCCTGGTTCCTATGTATCTCTCTGTAGCACATTACCTGGGTCTAAATGGGCTTGAGGTTTTGTGTATTCGGTTTTGTTTTAATCTCCAGAGTAGAGAATCTTCTTAACCTTGATTTATCTAAATAAGGTTATAAACCAATATTCTGATAAAAATTTTCTATGATAGTATATTGTTATATAAGTTTTTAGAGTTATCATAACATGCTTAGAAAGTGATTTCCAAAATAAACCATTTTAATATTGATAATGGATCATTTTAGGCATGTAGGCAGACTGAGTAGTATTTTTAGATATGTTAGTTTTTCAGCAACTTTTGGAGCATATTACTGGCTAAACCATCGTTTTTTAGCCTAGGTCTTTGGATCACAAGGTAATTCATAGAAAGCATTCAAAGAACCAAGTGTATGATGCCACAATTTATGCACGCACATTTACATTTTTTTCTGTAAAGAAGGTCTAAACTTTACTTATATTCTCATTGATATCTGAGGCCTCCCAAAATGTTAAAAACCCTTGACCTATTTTTACTAACTGCGCAGTACACTTTTGTGGAGGACACAAATATATGTATAATATAAAATTAGCAAAAGGTTTCAATGTTTTATTTTATTTTTACCTTAGATATAGTCACTCTATATAGTAATTGATATATAGTACATAATAGAGATGGTGTCTCTTAAACATGAATAGGTTTTCACACACTGAACATTTATTTGCTACTCATAAATGGGGCTGTGCAATGTGGCACTAATCTGAGAATCTCAAGTCCTCGTGGGTTATTTTTATTTCCAAATTTTATTATTCTCCACTCAAATCGTCTTCTCTTAATAGGTCACAGATATTAACCTTTTAAGCTGGCAGTTATGTTAAAAAGTCACAAATATGGCATTTACTGTGTTTTGTTTTGTTTGCTTTTTAACGGATTTTATGTTGCGTTTCGACTTAAGCTTTCCTAGAATGTATTTTAAAAGGTATATTTTAGTCCTAAAACTATATTTACTAACTATTTAGGTGGAAGACAAAATTCAACAAAGCACCTGATGTACCTAACCAATGAATTTGAATATAGATTGCTTAATAATATTGCCTAAGGGGTTGCATTTAATGGTAACATGGTAAAATAGAAGATATTGTTAATTTTAACAAAATTAACTTTGTGCTCTGTCAATGTTTTATATTTCTTTGCAATCACCACAGGGTATTTCTGTGGGAAATAAAGTACCTCAATTGCAGTCAAAACAGATATACTCACAACATCACCTTGCAGTCCTATTGGTTGAGCTTAAATAGCTCTATGGTTTTCCTGCAAAACTCTAGATGCAGTTGGCCATGTTTTGGATTTCTTTTTTAGAAAATATATTTTTATTAGAGAAGTTGTGAAAGTACAAAGCAATCATGCACATGTGTGGAATTCCCCCCCCCCCATCAACACACTACATCGTTGTGGAACGTTTCTTACAAATTTAGATTCTTATATTCAATTTTTAAAATATACATACATATAATTGCATTGATTGTAAATATCTCTAAACTCACCTTAATGTTACTGTGAATAAATTATGTTCAAACTGGTTGTCCAAAACATTTTCCTACCAGTGATACTACTTATTGTGCTGAAAATCACGTCTGTGCATATAAATAAAAAGTATCCGCTAGAAGGAATATTAAGAGTGCACCTTCCCCATTTGATGCCAAGGTCTCTTGCTATGCTCGATTAATTGTCACTGAGTGCAATTTTATCATAGTTAAAATGAATTCAGACTTATTTCCCAGTTGTAATAATTTGAGGGGATTATATAAATTAATATTCCTCAAAACTAATTAATAATCTCCAAAGAATCATTTGCCTAAAAGATGTTAGAGTCTTATAGCAACGATGCATTGTATGTAACTCATTAAAAAAGGTCCATTTTCATTATTGCAAGTAGGGATGAGGTGACAGGTGTAACTATTCCAAATGGCCAAGCAAAATGTTAAATGATTGAGAATGTTAAATGATTGATAATTTGGATGAAGTATCATTTCATCCAAATTATCATACTGCTTTTCAGGAAGGTCTGTTAAAGAAAGAAAGGAAGGAAGGAAATAGAAGGAAGAAAGGAAAAGTAAGCCCACCAAAATAGTGATAAAGCTCTTTGAACCTATGCTTGTTCTATCTACCAGTAACTTCAGAACTTCCCATGCTTATTCTACTCGAGCCTGGTTCATTTCTGCATTTTAACATTCAACTAGGCATCAAGATTAAGTGTTGATCTCACCATAAACTTGCATGCAAACAGGTTCATTATATGATAAATATTTTTATATTAGCAGAAATAACTTTCTAACTTTTCATTTTCTTTGATGTCAATTTATTGCAAGAAACTCTTGCCTGGAAATAGAGCTATTGTGTTGCTCTGCTGAAAATTACTATGCATAACAGACTTAATATGTTAAATTTGTTTGACTTATTGGTAGAGCCCACCAAACAGACTCCATACAAAAGAACATAATTCTTAGCAGACAGAAGATCTATTCATTATTTCTAGTATAATTACAGTGAAAACATTATTGATAAATCAAACCAAAATAATTATTCTTTGAAAATGAAAGGATATTTGTAGCTTTCTAATGCTATGGAAGAGGCAATGTATAAAATCTGTTAGTTTGCTTACTCTCAAACTCTCTGGGACAGCACAGAAATATCAAATGCAACTTTCCACATCATTTCCTCCACCAAACTTCTTTTCCACAATCAACAGTGATGAAATTTCAAGCCTTCAAACAGAACATATTGAACAAAAATCATTTTATCAGAATGAGGATGTAACATCAACCTCCTACCCCAACCTCAAGCAAAAGAAAACAAAATAAGGAGTTTTGATAGCTTTGAAGACAATCCACAGGAGGTAAATTCCCCTCCATAGCAAAACCCTACTGAAAAGTGTGCGCTAAGAAAGCATTTCAATTACCAGCTGGCTGAATATAATTCACAATTCTCAAATAAACTTTTTTCCAGTTCTCTGAATATGTAGAAAATTACTTGAAGAAATAAGTATAGAAAATAAGAATGCCAAAGTCAGCAGTTGAAAATGGAAAGAGTAATGATGAATAGCTTGTTCAAATAACTTAAAATTATTGAAACCCCTCTAATACATTCTATCGATTGATTCCATATTTGAAGATAATACAACTGACTGATGTCACTGTTTTTAGCTGTGGGCGCAAGGGTGCCTGGGAGGACCTGGGTGGAATCAGGAACCTTTTTCCACTGTACTTGTGAAGAATGCCTTTTGGCTTGGGGAAATGGTTGTTTTTTGGCTTATCCTCCTCCTTTGAAAATGCCCAAGGCGTTGCTAAATGTGAATGACCTCATTTCTGATTGCTGTGTGCCGACTGGGTTTGTCTGCTGTTTTTATTTCCCAGAAGTCGACAGTTACTCCACGTTGTTTCAAATTGTATTTCTGAATTCTTAAAGCTTTTCTTCAGACTGCTGTGCTTATAATCGTTGTAGGGCATTCGAGACGCAAAGCACTTTCCAGATCATACAAAATATAATAGGGAAAATAGAAAACTTACTTCATGCACTCTACCACACAAATTGAGAACCTTTGCCTAAACAATGTCCCTAAAGAATGTCGCTGAATATTTGCATCAAGAAAAATCTCTTTAATTACATAACAGCAAAACAAAGGCTTCAACATTAAAATAACACCCTAGGTTAGCAGTGGTTTGAATAATCCCTTACAGAAATATAAAATTCTTACTAACATAGACAAAAAATGCTGCTATGTTCACATTGTAAAAGAAAATAGAGACATGCCACAGTTCACAGGCTTGGATTAAGGGAATTATGTATAACCTGATTTTGAAGAGGCCATGTAAACCAAAATACAAAGTTTACTTTAAGGATTATAAAGGGCTGAATTATAAATCAGCACAGTTTCCTATTTCTTCATAAAAATCAACTGGGCATTTCATATATATAGATAGAGGTCCTTTCGAAGTTATCAGAAATCATTTGGCTTCTCGTTTTTAAAAAGCCTTTTAGAGTAGATTATCTCTAAAATATTTTATAAGACTTTATACTATGACTTGAAGGTCATTGCAAGGTAAGCAGAAAATTAATGAATAGGTGCAAATAATAATATGCAAATAATATGGCGCAAATAATAATAAAAAAAGTAATGAATAGATGCAAGCATAATATAGGTGCCAATAATAATAAAATATAATATGCAAATAAAATATATATTTTAAATTCATTAAGTATATTTTAATATATCAGGGTTTGTCATGGAGGAAATAAAAGACTACTAAAACTATAAGAAAACCGCTATTTTTCCATTATTGTTATAATTAGTAATCAACTAGTTGATTAGTAATCAACTAAAATTATGAAATTATTTTTTGTTTTGTGAGCTGGCACATAAAATTATAATTGTGGGTTCTAAATCAATTAAATGATGTAATCTTTCTCTTTGTTTTGGGGGCATGAAACTGGCAGTGTATCTCTAATCTGTACTCTTGGCCTTGTCTTCTTCTAACAATACTGGCACTTCTAATACTTTTTCTACTAATACACTTATTTCCTATATCTTATACCTTTTTATCTACACTACCTTTCAGCCTACGAATATGTTTGACTCCCTCATATTAAAAATACTGACTCCCTTGTAGTTTACTACTCTCTCTTTCGTTCCTTCACTCATTCATCAATGAACTATGTTCCCACTTTTATGGTACACTCTGACATTATGAAGATGAAGAAGACAAAAACTCTATCTGAAGAAATTCAGAGTCTAATGGAAAAAACAGCCAGGAAACATGGACTTAAACCTACTGCCTGCAACAGAGATGCTAGTTCTTTTCTCCCTTCTCTAACTGTCCTTACACATCTTTCTTAGAGAATATATGTGGAACAAGGCCTGGCATGGTGGCACTTTTTAAAAAAATAACTCACAGTCCTTCCTTTAGCTACAGTTTATTGGGTCATGGGCATATACAGATCTTATTAGCTCTACTAGGTTTCTGAATTTATATTTGAGGTATGAAGATTGTGGGTTGCAAATTAGGGTAATGCACCATGTAGATGATAAGTTAGGAAGCCAGTCTACAGAAAGAGAACAAGGCAGCTTGTAGGGAAAAATAGTTACATAATATGACACCATGTTGAGAGAGAGTGAATGGAGAGCAAGAGAGAGAGAGAGAGAGAGAGAGAACTGTCTGAGAAAATTTCCATACATTGAAAGTTCTATTACATCTTACACAATATATATAATCATATATATGTATATGTGTATATATAGCACAGTATCTCTCTGTCTCTGTATACATACATACATACATACATACATACATATGTACATTAGACTGAATGCTATTTCTTGCAATAAATAATATTTTGGCTCTCTGGAAAAATGACTTACTAATTGCTGGCCAAACAGACAAAAGAGAAGAGAAACAGATATTCCTTATGGAATAGTACATGTTGAGACATGGTGACATGAAAGAACAAATTATGTCTGAGAAATACATGTAGTTTCTAAGTACAAAAGAACAGGGTATGTCTGGCACAGTGGCTAAAATTATGCTGAAATGGAGGGCAGAAGCCAGATTATTAAAGACTATGTCTTCCCCCCTGCGATGATTGTGAGTCACTGAAGGTTTTAAATAGGGGAATAATATGATCAGATTTTCATTTTTCATGGTTTCAGATATTATTGAGAGAAATTATTTGCCAGTCATCAGTTCCTCATATACCATTTTTTAAACAAATCAATTTTATTGATACATATTAATAAAGCATACAATTCATCCAAAGTGTACAGTCAATGGTATTTGGTATAATCACGTTGTTGTACATTAATCACTTCAAACATTATTAGACCATTTTCATTATTTCAATAATAATAATAAACAAAAAATGGACAAACAAACAAGGAAATTCTTCATCTCTCAATCTCTCTATGCTTCCCTTGCTGTACATAACTGCTATTTCTGGCTATTCTTGCTTATTTGTTTGTTTAATTATTAAGCAGTTTTGTTGAGATATATTCACATCCCATATGATCTATCCAAAGTGCATGATCAGTGGCTTTTAGTATAATCACAATGTTGTGCATTCATTACCACAAAAAATTTTAGAACAATTTCATTACTCCAAAAAGAAAAAACTTCACATCCCTTAGCAGTCACCTCTCAATCCCTCTATCCTTCTCCAGCCCTGATTATTCACTAATCTAATGTCATCTTTACAAGCTTATTTATATTTACATATTATATACACAGAATCATACAATATGTAGTACTTTATGTCTGGTTTCTTTCAATTAGCATAATGTGTGTTTTTTGTCTGACATTAACATCTTGTGGTATTAACATGCATTTGTTCAGTTTCAAATAAAAATGGTCTTAGATATACAATTTTACCCATATTCGTAATTCACATGTGATTTTACTATGTTATACTGCCCCATATTATCTTTTTAAGCTTTCCTTTTAGTAATATACATGACCTTGGACTTTTCCTTTAAACCGCTGTCATACCCATATTACAGTACTGCTGGTTACAAACATTATGTTGTGATGCACCATTTTCAAACTAAAATGCTTTTGAAGATTTCCTTCTGTCTCCACTATACACAGAAATACTGAAAATAAACCATGACAATAAAATCTAAAAATAGTAGGCATCTTATGCTGAAATTGGGACAGCATCCCATTAACTGAAAAACTAATGTGGCTGGAATGATGCACATAATCCTGGCCTATGCACACTTTGAAGAAAATATAAGATGGGCAAGAGAAAATTTTTATTCACCTGTGCTTTGACTTGACATAAAGGGGATGCACAAACTGGAAAACATATAGCCACTCCACTTCTGAACAAGAACTCTTCTTATGTGGGAGGTGAACAGAAGAGAATATGAAAATATCACCTTTTATGTATATTGTGCATGTATTCTATTTTTTTCTGATAGAGGATTGTGATATAAACTGTTTGGAGAACATTACTTTTAGGGCATTTATGGTGTTTTCAGAATCATAGAACTGGACAGAGGTAAGTGGTCCAGTATAGTCACTCCAGATTTATCCTGGCTAGTTACTGGCAGCAGGGTTAAGGGTAGTGCACATCAATTCATTTCTGGCTTTAAATTTGAGAGAAACGTTTTCCCAGCAATTACCTATTAAATCAAGTTGAGAGTAGGGGGAGGAGAATTAGAAAAAAAAAAATTATTTTCTTGGCAAAATTCAGACCGAAAAAGAAGAATCCACATTTTAAAAAAAGAAAATATAGGTGCCAAACTAATGTGAAATCTATTACAATCTGAAACAGGAAGGGCACATTACTTTGAAAGCTCATATAAAGCATATTTGAAAATCAAATAAGGAAGCAGAAGAAATAAAAGTAAAAAATGTCTTCTGACCAAAATACAAGATCAGAAGAACAAAAGGAAATACTTATTCTACTTCCAATTTACATCTCTGTTTCCAGTTTTATCCATCAAAATCATTCTCCTGCATAAAACTCTATAATAATTCTCCATCACCCACAGGGTAAAACCAATTTACTTGGATTTTCTTGGAATAGGGTCCTCCCAGGGAGTGGCATCAACATGGATCTCCAGTCTCATTTCTTATCACTTTCAACCAGGCACTTGAGGCTCTCCAGTAATGAATTGATAGTACTTTCACACAAATACTGTTGGTGCTTCCAAAATTCATTCTGTCTGGAATGTCTTCCACTTTCCTTTTCATATTGTGAAACCCTATTCATCCTTTATAATTTGTCTCCAAGAAGAGTTATATGATTCCACCAGGCTAGGTGAGGTACCTTGCCTTGGTGGATACCTAATGCTCTTTACACATTTTTATTATTTTATTATCAGAGTGCTTTTCAGTTGTCCTTTTTTGTTTTTTCCTTTGGCTAAAAACAGAATGAACAGACTTAAAAACGGGGTATAGAGCAAGTTTATTTAGCTAAAGTAGCATTAATGTGGAATGGTGTCAAAAGAGGTTTCTGTCAAAAGACCGGGCTGGGGGAGCAGTTTAAATGGCTGCTTGAGACAAAGTGAGGTTTGCGGAAATGGGAGGGGTGAGGGAGCCGTGAGCTGTGAGGGGGACGTGAGCTATGTGAGCTGCAAGAGGGGAGGGGGTTGTGAGTTGCTTGGGGCAGTATGCCCTTGGGTCTCAGTCTGTTAATCAGTAAACTGTATAAGCAGGACATTTGTGCAAGACAGTGGACATCAAGTGAAGGTTAGTAGACTTGCTGATGTCAGCTTGATTTATTTGTTACAGTTCCTCCTTTTTAGCAGGGGCTGGAGTGTTTATCAGTACCTCAAAGATCATTGGTATGCCAGCCTGCTTCAGTTAACCTCCATTTCTTCTTTGTAATCCTCAGGTTAAAATGGTAGCTCAAACAGATCAAGATGGTTAGTAAAATTATTTATCATTCCAATTTCACAGTCTCCTTTCTGGAATGTGAGCTCCTTGAGGTCAGATGCAATGTCATATTCATCCTTATATCTTTAGTGCTCAGTGTGATGCTTGGCATAGAGCAATAAATGAAAAGGCAGTGTGCTTTGAGGAAAGCAGAGAGGAAGAGGGAGAAATTGAGATGAGAAGAAAGAATGAAGCCTCCTAAAAACAGAATATTTTAGAGCTACAGGAATCAGTATAGAGCTAATTGAATTGAAAAAGTGAGTCAACTAATATATTTCATAAGTTACTCTATAATACAGATAAAAGTGATAAGAAATAAAATAAGAATCAGAAACATAAAGAGTATAAATATTTTATATACTTAAATGAAAATAAAATCTTGAATCAGAAATTGAAACAAATGGAACAATTATAAAACAGAATGGAGGTAATATGAATGAAGAAAGTTTTTAAATGATGTACAAAAAAATCCCAAGCCTGAAGGGAATTGCTATTTCCTGGAAAAAAATTGAAGAAGAACTTCCTAACAAGAAATATAAGGGGGATATTTTTAATGTCAATTATAAAGAAAAAAATCCTATTGATTTTCAAGCAGGAAAACAAAACCATTAACAAAAAACAAAAGACTAGTTACTTAAAAACAAAATCTTAGAATAATGTTCCTCTATGACATGACACTCCAGAAAGACGATGAAACCAAAGACTTTTGAGAGAAAATGTTTCTGAAACAAAATGTCCACACCCAGCCAAATTGTTGTTTATATGTAAGTGCAACTAAAAGACTGTCTTAGAAATGTAATGGTTTGGGGGTGATGGGTTGGTGATGGTGGAGTGACTTACTCCTACTGCATAACTGACTGAGAGATAAATCCCAAAACAGAATTCAAGAATGTACCATTCATCATATTAAGGTACTAGTCATGAGTACTGGACTAATTTAAACAAGAAATAGCAAATCTAAATAATGTATTCCCTTTTGAATGAAAAAAAAGAAACAAAAGAATATTTATAATGTCTTAAAATATAATAATTATTATTTGGGCTAATAATTTAAGATTGATTTGACTGAAAAAGAAATGGGTGGGAGGTAGAAAACCAAAGATATATTTTTCCTTCAGCTCAAGGAAAAAGGAAGTGAAAATTTTTGTTCATTTCTTTAACTTTGATATTAGGAGAACTAGGCTCATGCAGGTTTTGGAAAAAACTTAGACAAATAGCAGTGGGATTAAAAAACTAATGTCTGACTTCCAAATCATTGCAGAGAGTTAAAGAAAGAATAATTTCATATATAAAATCATGAGCTGAAAATAAATGGAAGAAGGGAGTCTGATAAACCAAATGTATAAAACAAGATAACAGATATATAACCAAGAACAGGCAAGAACAAGACCAGATAAGTCTGTAAAATTCCTCAGTCAGATCCATGTACATTTGCTGCCAATTATAATCTTAAGTAATCTTTCCTGAAACACAAAAAGCAAACAAGCACAAAACACCACACAGAACATGTCAAAGACACCATTTTATTGACATGTGACACATGATCTAGCATGTGAGAACTCTGCATGTGCTCCTGTCATCACACCTGCACCATAAGCCCTTCCTCATCCATCCAAAACACATAAAAACCCGCATAATCCCATGACTGGGAAGACAGTTTTTAGCCTTGCTTCCTGTCTCCTTGTTGGGCAACCTCATAATAAAGCTCTTTCTTTTCTCAAAATCATGGTGTCACAGTATTGGCTTCTGTGCACATTGAGCAGCAATCCCATTGCTCAGCCACATTGCCATAAATTTTAATTGTATAAAGTACCCTACTGAACAAAAATGCTCTCAGATCTGTTAGAAATATAAAAACAAACGTTAATTCAATCATATGCTGCCTGTAATAGAAAAAGCTAAAGCATAGATACACTGGAAGTTTTGAAAGAATTGGCAAAGATTTACTAGACAAACAAGAGGAACAACAAGCAGGGGTTGCATTAGTGATAGACAAAATAGAATTTAAGAAAATATAAAGAGTAATTTTATATTGATAAATGCTACATTTCATAATGAGGTTACAATTAATGAACTTCACTAAAATTTGAATTTCTTTCAGATACAGGTTATCTTCAAGCCCAAACAGTGACAAATGCATAGCGGTCATTGACAAAAAGCTTATTAAATGGAATAGTGCCAAGATGGTATTTTTTTATTGCTAAGAAATAATAATCGCTGACATTTTCTGTATGTGTGCAGGCACATTGCAAGAATTCATTTAGGTACAAATCATAATTAAGAAAATCTGGTCATAAAACTCTGTGACAAATAGTAGGGCAGTAAAATATTTTTGACAAATGCCAGAATTTTCACCATGGCTTACATTGGACTTTATCCATGAGGAACTGCCTGGAAGGTAAGGCCAAGGCCAGTTTGGTGTCAACTTTTTAGTACATTTTATTTCCACACTGATTCCCTCTCTTTTAAGTCCTGCTCCTTTACTCCCCCATCTTCCCTCGCTGCCCTCTGAGTGCTAATTTAGCATCAAGTGTCAGGGCAGCTCCTAAACTGAAGTTATAAATGGCTTTGGGTAGATAATATTGTTATTGGATATTAGAATAAAATTGACTAGCTCCATTATTCTATACTTATGAGTATTCTGTGTATGAGTTTGTGTGTGTGTGGGGGGGGGCTGGGGTGAGTGGGAAGGAGATATATATGTATATATATATATAGCACTAAAATCCAAATATTCTAGATTTGCTCCTGGATGATGTTGCATACAACTGGTTTTGAGAATTGTGCCTTGGAATAAGGCCTTCAGAAATCACTTGTTCTTTCTTTGCAGGTCACCTATATTTAAAGAGTAGTTTTGCGCATAGTTCTTTTAGATGCCTATAATTTGAAAATAATTCTATAAAATATACTAGCCGTTATTTTTCTTACAGGAAACATTTGCATACCACTTATGATCTAATATGGTATATCCAAACCTGTTTTAGAGTTTAGAATAAATTTCTAATGGTTCCCTTTTATAGAATTTAACTTGTGAATTTATTAAAATATCCTAAACTTGCTCACCCTCAGGATATGTAAGAATGAGCTTCTGTATTCCTGGAAGCAAATTGCATATCAGCATTTTTAATGCTGCCTAAGATCCTTTGTGTGTGTGTGTTTTTTAAATTACCAATATAGATCAAGTTTATGTTAATCGTATGAAAAAGCAACAGAAATAATCAGTAGCATTTACACAACTTTTAGTAGTTAACTTAGTTCTGAGGCAGCAGAATTATTTAATAGTCAGCACCTTAAAGCAGGTAAAACATGTAATAAAGCATTTCCTTTTATTAGAGACTTTTTCTTATTCTTTAGGCAAGCATAGTTGTGTATATATGTGTTAATGTAGTATTATAGTGCTGTAGTTTAAATCAATTTATCTCCATCCAAACTAAATGTGTTTCTGTGAATGTCTTCTCTTGTTTTTCAAAGGTTCCATGTAGTTCTTTTCAGGAGTTGAAATGTCACTAAAGTGATAGCATAGAACAGGCACAAGAACTCCCCTGTGTAAAATTACATACTCAAAAAACAGAGTAAAATACCTGTACCTTTAAAACTTTGTAAGAAATCAACATTTATTGAGTGCTTAGTTCTACACTTTATTGACTGAACAATAAGCCCAACTTTTTCTTTGAAAGGAGGTCCCTGAGTAATGCAAAAAAGGAAACAAATCTTAGAAACGAGTTACTCTATACTTCCTAAGGGGCTATGTAGCATTTTCTTTCGAAGTTACACATTTCTCTATATTATCACATTGTCCTTCCAAATAAATTTATGGTTTCATCAGTGAAAGATGAGTAACAGTTCAATTTGTAATTCTTTATTGAAACATAGAATTTAGAAGGAATATAGCTCTAATTCAATATTACTAGCATAATCAATGATGATCTGTGACTAATTAAAAGTCCATGATGTTCTAAGAATATTACTAATTGTTATGGATTGAATCATGTGCCCCATGAAGACATGCTCAAGTCCTAACTGTCCTGTCCTGTGGATGTGAACTCCTTTGTAAATATGATTTACGAAGATCCTACTAAGATAATGCCAAACTGAATCAATGTGGGCCTTAATACAATATGACTGGGGTCCTTAGAAGCAGAGAAAATTTGGACACAGTAGAAAGAGACAGATAGGGAGAGAAATGGCCATCGGAAGGTGGCAGACATTGAGTTATGGAATGCTGACCAGTCACAGCCAGAACACTACAGAGTAGGCATGATTGAGACATTAGCCATTCAGGGATTCAAGTGGTCACCTCACCTGCTACCTCCACCCATCCTTTCTTTCATCATCTCCTGATAGTCTTGTCACCAAGCTGGAGCATTCACAAGATATCCAGCATTGACAGAATGCTACTAGTGTGTCTCATTTATTTTTACCATGTCACAGTCAAGAAATTTCTCTCTTAGACACATACACACATGCACACACATACATACACATACATGTCTTTTAGGACACTTTGAACCATGGCAGGAACTTGAGCTTTTATTTTGTGTGATGGGAAGCTATTTGATGGACTCAACCAGGAAAGTGACATGATCGATTTGTGTTTTTAAAAACTCACTCTGATCTTGTGAAGAGTAGTTGTAGGGAAGTAAAAGTTGACGTGAGATGAATTATGAGCCTATTGATTATAGTCCAGTTTGAGAACTAATGGCAGCTTGGATTAAAGTGGTAATAGTTGAAACTGTGTTATGTGGCTATATTTGGGTAATTTTTTCATAATTGAGATTTTACTGGTTGTTTTGAAGATCAGTATGCAGATAATATGGACAATTGTATACAAATCTGAAAATACGTACTGAAAATATAAAAAGTCGTGCAGTTGTAATTCTTTTCTAAAGTTCTTCCAATGACTTTCTAGCTTAATACTTGGAGACAAATTTACTTAAGCAGATATAAACTATCTTCAGGAGAGCGGATGTGGCTCAGCGGTTGAACACCAGCTTCCCATGTAGGGGTCCTTGGTTCAATCCCCGGCCCCAGTACCTCAAAAAACAAACAAACAAAACAAAACAAAAAAAAACACACACAACACTTCAAATGTTGATAAGCTTTTACATCATAAGGTCTTTTGATTCACAGTGTAATATCGTACCACTACATACTCAAAATTTCAATTGTTCACAGCACGTAACAAAGTTATCTGGAAAACTGGCCTTCCACAGCCAAAGATGTTACAGAGTGTACAGCATTCTGAAAGGGAGATCCAAGATCAGGGAGCTGTTTTCTTAAAGAAACAATTCTACTAAAAAACAAAACAAAACATCGGAATATATGTAATTTAAAATGTATGACATATTAAATGCATGACTGTGACTCCAAATTGCTATATATAGTATATGTTGTGTTATAGGATATAAAACTGCCACCCCCCAATTTATGGAATGTTAAGTTGACGTCCAAGATAGTCAAAGCCTCTCATAATTCAAAATCCCACTATTTTCTGCTTAGACTGATAAAAGAAAACCTTTTCATGGAATTTAGGATCTCACAGCTTTAATGAGTGATTCATGATTTAGGCACCATCTCATTCAGAAAGCAGAAGGGAGCCCCACTAAGAGAGTGGAAAGGAGACACTCAAAGGGGGAGACACAGAAGCAAGTGAGGAAATGTTCCAATCAGCCGATTTTAAGTTTCCATTTTACATAGTGAGGTCTTATATAATGGGGAGTAGATACACATTGATTAGTATGGTATGCTTGTCCATTCTGATAAGCTAACTCTACTGCACCAAAACAAGTTTACAACCAGGTGCTGTTTATCTGTAGTTTGGCAGGGTGGGTTCCATTTTCTCAGAAAGCCCCTGTTGGTTCATTGTTTTTGCCTTCTAGAAAAGCCTTTTTTGGTAAGAGGTCCTTTCTGGCAATGACCAGTGCAGGTGGCCATTTTATTTTACGTAGTACCCCCACTGAAAACTTGACCAAAACATTCCTGTCACCACCATTGATTTCTTTTCAAGCAGTTGAGTAGTCTCGGTCACTCATTTTGCTCCATTTTCCATTTTCATTTTTATGTTTGTTTCCTTTCTTGATTACAGTGAATTTTGTTGGGTGGCTGTTCAATTACATAAGACCCGTGGAGTAGAGTTACTTAGTTGAGTAGATTACAAGTATGGTCTTCTCTCCAAGTCAGGGTGTCTATTATTTTTATTTTATTTTTAGTCTTGATACCCTAGGGATAGTTCCATTTCTATCTTATTTTCCCTTTCACTAGCTATCTTAAGAGCGTAAGGCTGACAAGGCATTTGAACAGAATCATGAAACAAAGTTTGAACACAAGAAATTAAAACATATAGACTATAATCACAATTAAAAGCATAAATAAAAAATATACTAGTTTGTCCCCATATTCCATTATATCAGAGGTTCTTAACAAGATGTCTGTGAGTTTGAATTGAAATAAAAAAAAAACACACGTTATTCTTGCAGGGACGTTTTGGTGCAGGTGTGATATATTTATCACATAATACACAGTATAGTGTGGACTTAGTAAGGGGTTCCATGGTTTTCAACTGACTGGCAAAGGGGTCTGTGGAACAAAAAAGGTTAAGAAACCCTGCATTAAACCAAGAACCTAGGCCAGGAAATAGGTCTGTGCATTGAAATATTTGAGGCTAACTGACATCATGAAATACAGTAACTTTAAAATATTCAGGTTGTTCATCATTGTGCCAGACTTATTACCATAAAAACAATATTTTTCATGGTCAGTCGGGGCATCTAGAATCCAACTGTTTTGCAAGACCACTGATGCTAAGCTATTGACTTCAGCGTGGAAACCCTGAAGAAGGTTGAGGGTGGTGTTAAAGCTATTTCATATTTAGGCAGAATTATGAAACAGGTCATATGTACCTGGCAAAGTTATGATGGTGCGCATGCAAGAGTGGAGGCCTGTATTATGGTAGGATAAGGGATTGGGGATAATTACCCCTCTTTTGTCAGTTGGAGGCCCGATGTACAAAAGATCCTAAGTTAGCTTTCTGACTGATATTTAGGGTAGGCAATATATGCAAGATCACGGGAACCAGTTCAATTTACAGGTAGGTAACAAAACCATACAGCTATCTGTAGTTTACAAAGGGAATGCAAAATAGCTCAGACAATGAACAGTAGCAGAATCTGATAACCCTCCGGAGTGTGCTATAGTTTTACATTGAAACAAAATTTCTCAATAGTCACCTTTTTGATCAAAGTTAACTCCAAAAGATTATTCTTGATCATAAAATAAGGCTAGCTTCATTAGATTTGGCTTGATTATTTACAGAGGTGAAGTAAGAGCTTGAATTATTATTTAGGCCTTTTTAAGTTTGCTTTGATGGAAATTTTCATTAGGAACCTCAGATTGGACTTTTAAAAGCCCTCTCAAGGTGAGAAAGCCAAACCAAGAACACAACATCAGATTTTACCTGCAGTACCCATAGGTTTGGGTGCATTCCTCTTTCTTGAGATTTGCAAAGTATCATATGGTTCATGTACAGAACCAGAATGTCATCTTTTTTACTGACCTATAGGCCTGGAATGCTGAAGCCAGGTACAAACCAATTTTTCTAAGAGGGTTTTATAAGCATTGGCTCCATCAAGTCAATCTTAGTTCCTTAAAAGTATCTGGTCACATCTGATTAAATAAACATCATTCTCAAACATGACATTCTGGTCAAACCTTGGTTATATAACCAATGTCTCCAATTACGTCCTGTTAAAAAGGAGGACAGATTCTGACTGAACCTATGTGAATGATTACTTTGCCATAAAAATAAGAATATTCAGTAGGAATTTCCAAATTTTGGAGGGGTCAGGAAGGGAGAAAAGGAAGGATGTTCTATGAATTATAGGTAGCTTGAGGGAAAAGAGTATGGGGTCCCTTGGATCTAGAAAAAAGAACCCTAAAACATCAACAATAATCCAAACAAAGCCATAATCATGCTTTATCAGTTTTTTCAATCCTAGGTAATTAATCCTTGTTCCACTTGATACTGTATTAGCAATCTCATGAGCCCATTAACTTCTTCACTAAAATTCTGAAGGTCTTGACTCAGTGCAGTGGTACAGTGTGAAAGGTATTTAAACAATGTCATAGAAGCCTGTGCTTGAGAGTAGCTGGAATAGACTTTTTCATGGGTTTCTGAAAATCTTTTTTTTTTTTTTTTT
>JAQZBX010025089.1:0-29742 GCA_029593785.1 Cabassous unicinctus | reverse complement strand
TTTAAAAAAAAAAAAAAAAAAATCCTAATGGATTGGAATAGAGGGCAAGCTGCTGATAAGATCTAAATCACTCTGTTGTGTGTACTGGCTTTGCAACATGTAAGTTAAATGTGCGATTTTAAGTGTGTGTATATAATTTATAAGTATTAATATACACACACTTATGCTACATATGTTTATGTGAGTGTATGTGTGCAGGTTGACTTTTCCTCAAAGATGACCTGCAATTTTGTTAAGGAAAGTCAGGTGAACTGGAGTGATACCAAATAAGCATTTACAGAGAAACAATGACCGTATCAGAAGGTGTCCAGTACCGGCCCTAATCTTAATCCTATTTGGTGGTGTCTCCTCCTTTACAAACAGTATGAGAATTGATTCTGGCTACTATAATTTTCAGACCTCTCACCCCAAGATGGGATTTAAAGCATCTATACAAGTTGGCTATCTTTATTTAGGGACTCAATACAATCATTGGTACTCCCGGAATAGAGCAGACACTAGGGCTTTAATGATTTATTAGGAAAATATTATCTTACTGTCTCCATGCCAAATTGAAAAAGCAAATCATCTGCCTTTCACTTCATCTATCTCACAAGTCTTCCTCCATGTTTTATTTCTTATTTTTCTTCTCAGATTCTTTCCCCAAAAGCTATTCATCTTTTCCTCACCTCCTATCAACAAGGAAATCATTTAACTCCTGAGACTGGTTACCCCAGTTTACCTTTTTTTTTTTGGCGGGGCGGGGGAGTGGGGGGAAAAAAGACAGACTTTCCCCACGATGGAATCCCTGCCAGAAAAACAGCCCCACAGCCACCACCCCTGCCCCTGCCATGCCACCACTCCCACCTCCTCATACTCGAAATAAGAAAACCCAGACTTTTAGCTGGACCTGAAACTGCCCTTGCCTGAGAAAGCACGAACCTCTGAGACAAGAGAGGAAATGCTGGAGACAATAGCAGAAGCTACACAGTCCACAAACACTCAACTTTTCACCACACCCACTGGTGGAATTCGTTACCGGTAAACACACATTGCTCTAAGCACCATTATTTATTAGAGATGAAAGAGAAAATCATTTGCTTTTAAAGTCAGCTTAGCTCCAAATATGGTGTGAATGAAAGTAGGATATCTATTTTTCCCTGAGCTCAAAGCTAGAACCCTTTGCTGCCTAAAAAAATTGCTCTTTTCTACATTTGCTGAGCATTATTTCTCTCTTGATACTCCAAGACTGTCAGTGATTTCAGATCAAATTGAAAAGTAACGAGGGCAGGGAACATGAAGAGAGAACACTACTTAGATTTCTTATCAAAAGTACCTAGGAATTACACCTACAAAGAAAATCTTTAGTGTTTAGTTTTATATTTGGGAAAGAAAGCCTTACTAAGCAAAAAGAAATCTTTGAAATTTATTCTACATAAAATAATAATGAAAATAATAATGGAAAATAAGGGAAAAAATAATGAAAGGATCAGATATACTTTATACCATCAGGAGGTCCCTCTTACATGACCCAAGCCTATCTCCCCCTGCTATGATTTAAGAACTTCCAGAAATCTCTCAGGCTCTCCTTTCTCCCCTCCATGTAATCTCTGGACTCAGTCCAGCAGCCACATATCTGCCTCTCTCCAGCTCTTGTCCAATGATGCTTTAACCATAAGGTCTGCCTAGCTCTCAAGTATCATTCACCTCTGGGATCTGTGAGGCTCCCCTGATTTCATGGTCTGCAGTCTTTAGACCCACCTGATGCCCCTCTCTGTCACCTTGGAAACTGGTCCATTGCTCTGTCCTTCTAGTTATTTGGAAGAGAAAGTCAAATTTCAACCTCAACTGTCTGAGCTTCGGTTTTCTCATCTACAAAATGGGCTAGGCCTAGCCATTTCAAATAGCTGTTAGCTTTAGAAATACTTCATTTAAAACACCTAGAGCAAAACTTAGAACATATTAGGTATTCCAGAAAGAGTAGTAACAGTAATAAGAATGATAATAATAAATTAGAAGTAAACAATCCCACATTATAAAACAAGTACTAACTCCATAAACAAAAAGTTGTTCACCTATTTCAAAATGTATATATTGAGCCAATAAAATTAAAGAAGACATTTTTTAAAAATTATATCTAATCTTTGCCCAAAAAACCCATGAGATAGCATTATCATCATTTTTCATGTAAGGGAACTGGGACCTGGGAGGGTTAAATAATTCACCCAAGAGCTATCCAGTCCTAATGTCTTAACCCTGTTGGGAACCCAGCTCTGCCTGACCCTAGAGCCCAAGCTCTTATTTTACCATTTGTGTTCTTTTTAGTACTAGAGATATAGATAAAGGGCTCCTGCTATTGAAAGCCATCCCGATTCACAGGTTGAAGTGCCCTGGAGGGAGTTTTCATAGTTTGGCATCTGGTACAATGGATCCACAATCCCTCCCCACCATATCTAACCTTGTTAAAACCATGATGGAGTCAAAGTTGCTCTTTGGGCTCCTCCCACCTCCCTTCCTCGCTTTCTTTCTTGCCCTGCCTTTCCCCTACTCCAAAGTCCTCAGTGCACCCATGCAGAATATTAAATGTCTCAAAGCTCCCCTTCCAAAACACAGAAGTACCCACCCAAACCATCATTCGCTCTCAAATTATCACCTTTCTTCCTTCATTAAAACTCTCGTAAGCTTAGTGTCTCATCCACCAGCTCTGAGAAAGGGAGGTTTCTAATTAAACCAATTCTTCTTTAAGAATAACTGGCAGGGAAGCGGGTGTGCGTCAATCGATAGAGCTCCCGTTTACCATATGGAAGGCCCCGGTTCGCTTCCCGGGGCCTCCTCGTGAGGTCAGGCCGGCCCGCAGGGCACAGTGGGCTGATGCAGCAAGACCTCACAGCAAGGGGGAGATAAGCAGACACAGAAAAAACACACAGCGAATGGACACAGCGAACACAAGCAGCAGGGGGAGATAAATAAATAAATAAATAAATAAATCTTAAAAAAAAAAAAGAATAACTGGCAATACTTACTTTGTTTTAAAGAAGACACTTAGCCCCAACAGGCTACTAATTGGTCAAATGTCCCCCTCCAAAAAAAGTTCTTGTTTTGGGGATATTTTTGAGTAAAAGGTCGGACAATGTAACAGAGTTGAAGCAAGGTGTCGTTCTTCTAAGGCTTACTTACTTCATCTACAGATAAAAGGGTTCCGATGTGATCACCGTTCTCACCGCTCTCCAGCATTGCACCTCCATCCCCATTCAAGCTTACCCAAAGAGCCAGGATCAAAAGCTCAGCTCAACCCCTGCTGGAAGATGACCAAACCTTGTTCTCAACCACACCTTAGTCAATACATTCCTCTACTGTTCATTTTACCTTTTTTTATTGTTTTCATTTTGAAAGAATATATGCACATATTTTTAAAACTATGCAAACCTACAAGAGTATACAATAAAAAGGTATTGTCTTGTCTGTCACAGACCTCTTCTTTGACTCTCCAAAGATAACTACTCTCACTTTTTCTTACATACCCTTCCAAATGTTTACCATCAATTGTGTATACATGTATATAGCTTTTTCTGAATCAGAGAAATAGAAATAGATTTTTACCTGGCTTTCTCATTTAGCAATAACTCTTGCAAATCTTTGAAGATCTGCATATGTAACCTATTTTACTCTTGTAAAATTGTCATATATTATTCCATTGTTCCATTGTATCTAATTTTTTGAGCACTTTTTCTATTGATAGACATTTTCTAGTATTTTCCTATTGCAAAGTATACTGCAATGAACCTAATTGTGCGTATATATTTGTTTACATTTGTAACCATAGCTATAGAACAAATCATAATTGCTGGATCAAACAGTAAGTGCAGTTTGAATTTTGATAGATAATCTCAGCTTGTCCTCCAAAAATTTTTCCAATTTGCACTTCCACCAACAGTGTATAAATGTCACTGCTTCTGCTTTTGACCTGTTGATGAGGTAGTCAGTGTAAGGAATGACAGTAGGGCAGTGACCAGGAATTAGGACTGAAGTGGTAGCATGAGAACAGAAGTCCTAACAAGCTAGGATATGAAGTGGATAAGGGTAATTTTCTTTTGATAACTATTTTAACAAATAGACATTTAAACATACCCTACAAAATAGCATCTTTTAAGGTCACTGCCTTATTCTAAGGATGTTGTCTATATTCCAAATTTCTTTGCAGCTGGTCTTTGGGCATGTTCTCCAGAGTTGAGGCCCCATTCTCTCTCTCTTTTTTTTTTTTTAAGGATTTATTTTTTTTATTTATTCTACCCACCCTCTTCACTGTTTGAGGTCACTGTCTGCTTTCTGTGTCCATTGCTGTGTGTTCTCTCTGTGTCTGCTCATCTTCTCTTTAGGAGGCACCAGGAACTGAACCTGTGACCTCCCAGGTTTGTTGTGTCTCTCATTGTCTTTCCTCTTTGCGTCTCTTTGTTGCGTCAGCTTGCCGTACCTGCCCATTGCGCCAGTTCACCTTCTCCAGGAGGCACCGGGAACTGAACTTTGGACCTCCCATGTGGTAGGCAGAAGCCCAGTCACTTGAACCACATCCACTTCCCCCATTCTCTTTTACCTCTTCAGTGGTGGCAACACTCTGTATTTTAATGCTGGGTTTGATTTTTCTGAGTGCCAAAGGCATCACAGTTTAAGTCCTCTGGGAAAGAAAATTGGTTATCAAGCAACATAAAACATTTTTGATTAAAAATGAGGTGTCCTTTAAAATAATGTGTGTGTTTTTGTGTCTGTGTGATAAAGTGTGTCTGAAGGCTGCATCCAGTGAAGAGTTTAAATGTTTTATGCCATGTATGAACAATTTCCCAAGGTCACAGCTCTGAAGGACAATTCTCATTTGGATATAGACATTGTGGTATGTTTGCCTTAAAAACTGATTATTTTATAGTTATAGCTCATAAAGCCTCTGGTCATAAAATGCCTCACTATATCTTGGAGGTAGACCACACTTGTGTAAATAATGGTATCAGGTCCTAACGTAGCTAGACTCCACTCTATACCCAAGTAGACCACTTCTATTCCCACAGAGCAAAGGACCACTTCTGGCTTAACTAGAAAATAAAAGAGGACTTTACTTTCAAAAGAATATTGTTAAAGGATGAGAAAGTTCTAAAAAATAAATTTGCTTTAAAGATAGAAATATACATATTTGGAAACTTTTTGGTTTGTTATAAAGGACTTTAAAATTAGAGAAAGAGAGACACAGAAAGAGGCAAAAACCCTATCTTGATTCCACATCTGCTGCTTGCCAGGATGGCCACACCCCACCGCCCCATCTCTAACAGCCCTGCTTTGTCACAGTTCAGTTGCAACTGACCTAACTGTCCTCTTTGTCACTTTCCAGTCATACTCTCCAAATCTGCTGTTTGCTATTTTAGAAACTCCTAATCTCCTAAAATTTTGTAGTGTGCACCTACTATTTCCAAATTTGGTTTGCCCATTCCTTCCTTGATCCCTTAAAATGGGGTTTCCTGAAAATAGACTAGACTTTGAAGTCAGACAGATGTGAATTTAAATCTTGGCTTTTAGTTGTGACCTGAGAAAATATAATTAATGATTCTAAACTTTTCTAAATTTAAAAAATTATTTTGGCTTTTCTAAATTAGTTAAGTAACAAATGTTCACAAAATAACTGAGAACTATTTATACAAGGCAAACACATATCAGTTTGGTAGATTTTTATAAGTGTCTGATACATATATAAGCTTTGTGAAATGGGAACATAATACAATATTTATTGTTCTACAGTTTGCTGCTTCCCTTGACAACATTTCCCGTGAGTAGTTATCCAGCCTCTGCACCATGGCCAAGAACTACCTAACTATGAAAGGAGTCGCTTCTGTTATTGCTACCGTTGTTGTACTGTCTTTGTGGTGGGCTTTGGAAGGCTCTTCTCCATTTTGGTTTTAAATATTCCTACCTCTAAATTGCATCCATTTGTCCTATTTCCATCCTCTAGAAAAACACAAATAAACGTAATCCCTTTGCCACAATAGCCTTTAAAATATTAGAAGTAAGCATTCACATCTCTGAATCTTTTCTTCTCTAAGCTAGGCAGCCTCAGTTTTCTTCATTTTGGGTTTTTTATCCATTTCTCACCTGCCATTATTTCCAGGACCTAACAGCCGCATCCCGCCACCTCTTTGACCTCTCCTGTTTTTGAAGCCTCCCTCAGGCCCATCCTTCACCTGAAACCCTTATCTCCTCAGTGCAAACTCATTTCTCTCCCCAACTTTCACTGTCCTTTATTCTGTTTTCATTTCTCTCTTCAGCTAGACTGTAAAAGGTATGTCATACTTCTTTTGGAACAACATCTACCCACCTACTTTTCATCCCTGCCATCATCAAGACCCTAAGAGAGTATCTCAATGCTCTTCCAAGTTAGTTTGGTTGACTTTAGCAGTCATTTCCTCTTTTTATGTAAATACCTTTTAAATGGATTGTTTCAATCTTTAAAACATTCTCAATGGCTTACTAAGAAGTAAGTTAAGATGAGTTATGAAGTAATAAAAAGCTTCATAACATAAAAGAGAACTCTGTTCACTGTGTGGGCCCACTTTTATTTTTAAAATGTGTAGGTATAAAATAGCTTTTAAAATCGTTACTCTGGAGTCAGTTGAAGCCCCAAAGATGCTCAGCTGCTATGTGACCTCTGTTTCTTCATCTGTAGTATGGGGATAATAGCAACCACATTGTAAGGTTGTTACAGACTACATTGTAAGGTTGAGGACTACAGGAGTTCCCAGTAATATATGTAAAGTGCCTGCAGCTGCACCTGGCACAACATTTTCTACTATTGTGATGATGATGATGACAACAACTTAAGGGAAAAGAGCAGAAAAGACCTTTATTGCTAGGTAATTTTTGTTTTCTTCTTTTTGTTGATCCACGTTTATACATTTTTAATGATCCTTTAGTATTTTTGAAATTATGTATATATATACATATGGTTACTTTTTTAAGCAGGAAGTTGAGCAATATAGAGTCTCATCCTGGCTCTACCACTAACCTGATCTATATGCTTGGCCAAATCACTTCATCTTTCTGGGTCTTAATTTTCTAATCTATAAAGTGAGAAGGAAAAGGGATGTGTTGGCAATAGTGATAGTAATGCTTTATAATCGAAGAGGCCTTGACATTTTACAAAGCGCTTCCATATGCAGTAGCTCATTGGGAAACACTCCTTCATTAGTATCAATGATATTTCATTCACTACTATAGTATGACAGAGAACAAACACATTTGAAAGATGGTCATTGTTTCATATGCTATATATTGGCATTGAATATGCTCAATGCACTCTTTTCCTCTTTGTTCTTCCTCATTTCTTTTCCACCAACAAGCTTCTTTGAGGCCCTGATTTGATGGGTTAAAGACCCAAGGACATGTGAGGGTGAACTCAGCATAAGATACATTACTCAAAAGTCTTGAGTGAGTCAACTGGAACTTGCTTGCCTGTTCAAAGGAAGTAAAGTGTTGAAGCAATGAAGCCAGGGTCTTGTTATGCAGATTTCATTGTTTGACCAATGCCATAATTTACCTTGAATAATTAAAATGAAAATTACATTTTAAGATGCATTAACATTATCTTCATTGCCGTCTTAATGGACACTTACTAGATGCCAGGCAAGGTCCATTATGTATTTTTGCACTTGGCCCTCACAATAACTGTGAGGGAGACATGATTATTATACCCGTATTTAAAGAGGAAAAAGAGGCACAGGAATGTTATATGACTTTCCAAAAGTCACAGAACAAGAAAATGGTAGTATCAGGTTTCATACCTTGGCAGCCTGACTCCAACACCTGTACTTTCTAAAAGCAAGTTTCCATTGCCTCCAGAAGATGGTCAGATATGCAGGTGTATGCCCCTAAACAAGAACTGTATATTTTAATATTTTCACAAGATTTCTCAGTCCATTTAAACAATCCTGTACTGAGAAGGTGGAATGATTGAGCTGGGCACAAAGATTTTTGTATGCCAAGATACCCATCAGCAGAATCACGTGCCTGTTGGATCACAGGCCACCCTTGAATTGGGATTTCACTGAGAATTTTTGGTATGGTTAGTGCTAACTTGCGGTGAATATGCTATGGGCATTACATTTTATTCTTATTCTTATTTGTATCCAACTCTCTATGAGATGCATAGCTGTTAAAAAGGAAACGTAAGGAGAAAACTGTCAGCCTATGAAACAACTTGTCATTGATTTGTTTCAAAGCCTAGAGTTCATAAAACCTTTAATTCCTTTAACTCTACAAAAGTCCTTCTCCTCCCAGAAAGCTCCTCTTCTCAAAGCCAATGACTGATAAGGAATGAGGACAGAACAGTAGGTGACTTTTTGTCTCAAGTGGCTTATTGACATGGCTGAGATATTTCAGACTGGGTGACACCCATTTAGCTGGTTATGCCCTGCATAAGAAAAATCTTCTTAGGGTACTTTCTCCCTGGTAAGAGGGAGTGGAGTGGGGTGGGGAACATGCCATATTATGAATCAGCCTCTCCCCATTTTCAGTTTTAGTGCAGCTTCACTTATGTTGCACAAGGGTGGCCCCATTGCAGGAGAAGATTGAAGGTTACTATGTGGTACCACTAACAGGCAAAAGGAGGAGAATGGTTTGTGACAAGGTTGCTAAGAAAGCCTACCCAGGGCAACTCTCCCCTGTGTTACAAATGTCTACCAGGGAGGCATGTGATGAGCTGAAGACCAAACAGCCCTAGGAGTTAGGAGGCCAAGATCCAAGTGCTACTCAGGCTGGAGACTTGGACAAGCTTCTTTCCCTATTGAGACTTCAGCTGCCTCACAGTTTGGAAGGGATAAAACCCCACCAGATGGTCAGGAAGAACTGATGAGATCTCATACAGGCATGCTTGCTCTGACTCAACTTGGGGCCTGTGTCAAATACTGGTTGTGAGTTTATTTTTCACAGATCTGGCCTTGCCTCTCATTTTACCCAGGAGCTTGTCCTCGATCCTTGAACCTCTTACCAGGCACAGGAGAGGTAATAATCTGATATTGCCTTGGGTGTGACCCCAGTCAGTCTTGTTAATAAACATCACTTCCTGTTTCTCCACATCCAGAAAAGAGGAGGGAAGCAAGGTCCGAGGAGAGCGACAAGGGCCACCCTGAGTGAGGACCTGGGCAGGGACAGCAGAAGGTCGCTCAGGCTGAGTCAGTCCTGTGTTTTTTCCTGTTAAATGATTCACTTGCAGAGGCAAATCAGTCCAAGATATGGGAACTCTTCTCTGCCTCTCCCGTGAACTTCCAAATTAATTGGTACTTTTTTTGTTTGTTTTTGTCTTTCCTATTTCAATTCTCTCCCTCCCTCTTTTTTTGAAATATGATTTCAGAGTTTTCCATTTGAGGTTGGGTCCCTTCTACCCGTCATTTAAATGCCTTGGGGAGGAGACTTTGTCATATCAAAGAAACTCTGTGCTGTTACCCATGACTTTAAATCTAGTTAAATGGCTATTTGAAATGGTAACTCATATTCCTTAAACTTCCTTGTATGTTTTTGGACTCAAGTAGATCAAATTATAAATAAATAAAATTTCACAGTGTGTAATATACAGTGAAGCCTGAGCTCCCTAGAAATCAAGGTCTAGATAATGTGAATTTTCTAGGCATCTTGAAAGCATAGTCATTGTAAACACCCAAAACTTTTTACATTTGTTTTGAATGGGAAGTCCTTCTGATTTATATAGCATAAATAACATTTTTCTTCAGAATAACATGTAATCTTTAGTTCATTATTAAAAGTCATTATTCCTACATCCTTTTGGCACTGTGAGCTACCATTTGTTCCTCCTCCCATATTTATCTCAGGTCAATTTTAATTGAGGACTTTCTTCCATGTTCTGCTTAACCTTCTTGCATCATCCATAGCCATAACATTCTTTTTAACCAACTTAATCAGGAAGAGATGGTTTTACATAGGAGGCACTCAATAAATACTTGTTGAAGGAATGAACTCTGGCTCATATCCATACCTATTTAAAGCTGATCTCCATCTATCATAGGGAGCTCTGGCTACCTTTAGTCTTGTTGCACATTGGATAATCTAGTCCAAATTATCAATTACAATGATATCCTCAGATGATTGTCAAAACAGTGGAAGCTGGTTAATGTCCAGTGTAATTTGATCCAACTTTGGAATGAGACAAAAGAGCTAAGAGAATGTTGAGTACATACTCTTATTTCTTGGGCAGTTCTTTTTAAACTTTTCCAACAAGATACAATGAATAGATGAGCATAGTGAATAATGACGCTTAGGGGAAGATCAGGACAGGAATGTAAATTAGACCCCAAGGACAGAATGTCTTTGAAGTCTCATGATTTATTTTTAGAATTCAGATGAATTTGCATTCTAATCCATAATATATCTGGGTTTTATTTAATATAAAACATAATTTCCTTCAAATTGTTGAGGGGAAAAATGTATCTTCCAAGATGTTCCCTTTTTATCATGGCAAACCACCAAGAATCCCCAGTACATGTGGCCCAAGTAGAGAACCATCTAGAAATGATTCTGGAGGAGACTTCAAGGAAGCACAGCCTTCCCCCACCCCCATCTCTGGCTGTTCTTCCAACATGCCTTCATCCTTACCCCAGGGAGGAAAAGCTCTGGAACACAGACAACCTAAGTAGACCCACAGTGCTAGAGGGTGTCAAGATTTAAGAAGGGATAAAAAGATGAAAGCTCTAGCTTTCTGGACTTGTTCTCTTTCCAGACATCTCTTTTGACTCATTTCACTGCTTGCTTGCTTTCTTCATGTTTGATGAGGTAAGAGGCACAGGAGGAGAGACCCTAGAATTACCATACATCCTGGGTTTCTCAGTATCAACCTGTTTTATGACTGTTGTCCTTGCATAAGTATTAAAAGCATCCCTTTTCACTTGTACAATGTTTGATCACTTTAAGGGGCACCTTCCCCCCACTCCTCCACCTTTAAATGACAACAGGTGCCAAGCTAAAGTAGTCACAGACAACATGATGCAAATCTTCTTCCTGTCTAACTTCAAAAAAACAAGGGAAAGGAGTCTTCGTGACTGAGATCAGTTTAGTACAGGTCTAAATCTTGGTTAGTAGTAATGAAGTTTCCTTTTCCTTAATATATTTCTGTAGTTAGGAGTCTATAATCACTATGGGCTGCTCTTTGAGAAATGGAGGTTCAGGATCCAGGTCATCTTACACACATTATAATCATATTTATAAGGAGGAGACAGGATAAGAGGCAACTGAGATGGTGAGAGTGAATTAGTTTAACTAAACATTACCAGGGCAATTAGGAAACAATATTTAAAATAAATGAAAAAATTATAAATGGAAAGTATTCAGTTAGAGATGCATCATGAATTTGAATAATTAGCCCTTGCAATGACCATGCATTTGAAGACATGAGATAGAGGACCATTATTCCATCAATGTACCAACAGCAGCTTGCTGTAATGGTAGTTATGGTTGCCATTTAGCAGAATATAATAAACTGATAGTCCCAGCTGCTACCCACTGAAATCCATCACATTGGTTCTGAATCCATGCTTGCTGTGGCTGCTTCTAGCCAATAACTGAGCACAGCAGGGCTTACAAACCAGGTCCATTCCTGGAAGATGCAAGACTCCACTGATGGACAACTTTACCTTGCAGACTCCCAATCAGCCCTGTCAAAACTTTCTTAGAAATGTAATCTTTAATTTTTATTATTTTAATGTTAACTTTCATGTAGGCATAATTCTCCTTAAGAATTGCAATCTCCTGGCATCCCCCGGCTCCCTCTCCTGTTTTCCCCCACAAGCATGTTCCCCAACAAATCTCTTGCACAACAAATCTCTTGGAATCTACTTCTCAGAGAACCCAAAATAACACAGTGGCCCAAGTAGGGATATGTTTGAAGGACAGGAAGAATTAGAATGTTTAATACATTTAAGAAAATTTGATCCAAGACTAAGAGGGACAATAATGGATGACCATAAGAAAAGCAAGTTTGACCAAATGTAGGAAAAAACCTTCTGAGAATAACTAGGTGATCATGATGGTGGTGGTGGAGGTGAAAGTAACCAAAGTCTGAAGTGATTTATTTGCATATTTGATGTTATATTAGGTCAAAGGGCCAATTAGAGAATCTGATTAGATTCCACTGTTTTTGGCAATATGGATAGTTTGGTTGGTGGATGGATGGACTGGAGCTCTTTTAAGAAGACTATAAATTTTTATCTGGCTTTAGGTTTGTGATTACAAGGGTTTGCATAATCAGAAAAGGTGAAAACATTCATTATTTGCATCAGATATTAAATTGATTCAAAATTTTTCAGTCAATAGAAATGCATTTATTATCAAAGCAATAATTTACATTTTTGTATTCTGTAAAAGTCTTCAGGTGTATAGAACTTTGGATCCCCAATATAGTAGAGTTTGTATAACTGAACTGAAATATGTTTAACATACATTATTACATTCAAACATAACATCAAACATATAAGGTAAGGAGGCAAATAACATTAAAATTCACTTTTACCAATGAAAAAAAATAAGCTCAAGGAAGTTAAAAAGCTAATATACAGTAAAGTTCAACCCAGAAGTCAGATTGTGGTAGGCAAAATTTCTAGTAATCATGCACAAGATTCCACAACCTTATGTCTCCAATGTGTGAATGTGATGAGGCATCACTTCTGTGATTATATAATGTTATATGGCATAATTCGCTTTAAAAGGGGAAGATTTTACAGTGGACCTAATCTAATCACAAGAGTCCTTAAAAAGCAGAGAATTGAGGATTTCTAGGAAAATGGCATTGGAGTAGGCCAGCAGGGCTCAACTCTTTCACAAAAACAATGGAGAAAGGGCCAAAAGCTGTCCAAGGGTCAACTTTGAGGGTCAGCAGACCAAGACAGTGCTGTTCAACTCCCAGAAGGGTGAGGGACAGATAGGTGAGGAACCCAAAACAACAAACATGAGTTACTAAACCCCCATGGCTGGGAAGTGCTCTCATCCTCCACCCTCAAGACAATTAGCCTGGATAAAACCCCTGGCTCACTGCAGCTGACTAAGAGGGGAACAGACATCTTCCTTCCTGTCAGCTCTCTACAGTGAATTCTGCCAGAGGAGCTCACTTTGAATCTCGGCTCTGGTCAGACCAGAAACACAGGAAAGTGGGGGTTGAAAGAAACAGCTCCATGGAAAGGTTCACCGACATATGATGTCTCCTGGCTGGCCAGGAAATTACAAGGAGAAAAACTGTTTTCAGATCTTTCTTTAGCCCCACCCCTGGGAGAAGATCTGTGCACCCTTAGTGAGTCCCTGGTTTGATTTTGGTAACTTAAGCTGGGCAAGTTTAAAGATTTAGAATAAGTTAAATCAAAAATCAAAGAGCTACGAAACACACACACATACACACACACAAGGCAAGAGAGAAATTGACCATCAGAGTAAATTCACCATCATATTCAGATGCTTAAGTATCAGCAAAAAATTACAATCCATACTAGGGAACAGGAAGAGATGGCTCATCCAAAGGAACAAACCAAACATCCTGTAGAGATACAGGATTTAAGACAGCTAATTAGGGATGAGGATGTGGCTTAAGCAATTAGGCTTCCATCTACCATATGGGAGGAGCTGGGTTCAATCCCTGAGGCTTCCTGGTAAAGCATGCCAGGCCCGCGCAGTGAGCCAGGCCAGCGCGGCAAGCGACGCAGCAAGATGATGACACAACAAAAGAGAGATGCAGGGAAGAGTTAAGGCAAGACATGGCAGAAACCAGAAACTAAGGTGGCGCAAGTGACAGAGTACCTCTGTACCACATCAGAGGTCCCCACGATCGAATCCCGGTGAAGTCTAAAGGAGAAAAAAGAGAAGAGAAAACAAAAAGAAACGGACACAGAGGATCACACAGCAAATGGACACAGACAGCAAACAGCGGGGCAGGGGTGGGGTGGGAGAAAATTTTTTAAAAAACACAACTAATCAATGCTAATCACACAAATCTCCTAAATCAGTTCAAAGACTTGAAGGAAAATATGACTAAAGAGATAAAGGATATTAAGAAGACACTGGGTGAGCATAAGGAACAATTTGAAAGCCTGCAAAGAAAAGTAACATAGCTTATGGAAAGGAAAGACACAATGGATGAGATTAAAAATACATTAAAGGCACATAACAGCAGATTTGAATTGCTCTAAGACAGAATTAGTGATTTCAAGGACAGAACACCCGAACTGGAAAAGACAGGAGAACAGAAAGAGAAAAGAATGGAAAAAATGGAACAGAGTCTCAGGAAATTGAATGACAATGTGTAACACACAAACATACACGTTATCAGTGTCCCAGAAGGGAAAGAGAATGGAAAAGGGGCAGAAAGAATATTTGAGGAATTGATGACTGAAAACTTGCCAACCCTTATGAAAGACATAAATATCAATATCCAAGAAGGACAACACACCCTAAATACAATAAATCCAAATAGACCTACTCTGACACACCTACTATTCAGAATGACAAATATCAGAGATAAAGAGGGGGTTCTGAAAGCAGCAAGAGAAAAGCAAAGCATCACATACAAGGGAATCTTGAAAAGATTAAGTGCTGACCTCTCAGCAGAAACCATGGACTCGAGGAGAAAGTGGTATGATGTATTTAGGGTACTGAAAGAGAGAAACTGCCAGCGAAGAATTCTGTATCTGGCAAAACAGTCCTTCAAAAATGAGGGTGAGTTTAAAGTCTTCAAAGACAAACAAAACTGAGAGAGTATGTTACCAAAAGAGCAGAATGACAAGAGATACTAAAGGGAATTCTGAAGCCTGAAAAGAAAAAATAAGGGCAAGAGACTTGGAGAAGAGTGTAGAAATGAAGACTATTAGGGAGGGTAAATTAAAAGGTAAAAAGATAGACAATAGTAAGATATGACAATGGAAAACCAAAGGACAAAATGGACAAAGTAAGCAATGCCTTTACAGTAATAATACTGATTGTTAATAGCTTGAACTCCCCAATTAAAAGAAATAGACTGATAGAATGGATTTTAAAAATATGAGCTATCTATATGCTGTCTACAAGAGACTTGCTTCAGACATAAGGACACAACCAAGTTGAAAGTGAAAGATTGGAATAGGATATTCCATGCAAATAGTAACCAAAAAAGAGCTGGAGTAACAATACTAATATCAGACAAAATAGATTTTAAGTGCAAAACTGTTATAAGGGATGAAGAAGGTCATTATATATTTAAAAAGGGGCAATTTACCAAGAAGAAATGACTATAATAAATAATTATGCAAAATTACCCAGAATATATAAGGAACACATTGGCAAAACTGAAGGGAGAAATAGATGTCTCTACAATAATAGAGACATCAATACATCACTCTCAGTACTGGATAGAACATCTGGACAGAGGATAAAGAAAGAAACAGAAAGAAACAGAAAGGTTGAATAATGTGATAATTGAACTAGACCTAACAGACATTTATAGAGCATTACACCCCAAAACAGCAGGATATCAAGTGCTCATGGATCGTTCTCCAGCATAGACCATATGTTGGGTCACAAAACAGGTCTCGGTAAATTAAAAACAATTGAAATAATACAAAACACTTTCTCTTGTCATAACGGAATGAAGCTGGAAATCAATAATAGATAGAAAAAGGGAAAATTCATAAAAATGTGGAGATTAAACAGCACATAATTAAATACTCCGTGGGTCAAAGAAGAAATTGCAAGAGAATTCAGGAAACATCATAGCCTATGGGACACCACAAAGGCAGTGCTGAGAGGGAAATTCATAGCTCTCAATGTTTACATTAAAAAGGAAAAAAGAGCTAGACTGACAAAGAAAAAAAGAAAGAAGGTGCAAATAAATAAAATCAGAAATGAGAAGGGGTACATTACCACTGACCCCACAGAAATAAGAGCGATCATAGAAGGATACTGTGAACAACTGTATGCCAAAAACCTAGACAATATAGACAAGATGGACAAATTCCTAGAAATGCACAAACAACCTACACTGACCCTACGAAAAATAGAAGACTTCAACAAACCAATCACAAGTAAAGAGATTGAAAGTAATCAAAAAACTCCCAAAGATGAAAAGCCCAGAGACCAGATGGCTTCACAGGTAATTCTTAACCAATTATTCAAAGATGATCTAATACCAATCTAGCTCAAACTTTTCCAAAAAAATTGAACAGGAAAGAAGACTAACAAACTCATTCTATGAAGCCAACATCACCCTAATACCAAAACCAGATAAAGATATTTCAAAAAAAGAAAATTACAGACCAATATCACTGATGAATATAGATGCAAAAATCCTCAGCAAAGTACTTGCAAACAGAATCCAAAAGCACATTAAAAGAAAAATGTACCACAGTCAACTGGGTTTTATCCCAGATATGCAAAGAGTGGTTCAACACAAGAAAATCAATTAGTGTAGTAAACTACATTAATAAATTGAAGGAGAAAAATTACATGGTCCTCTCGTGGATGCTAAAAGGGCATTTGACAACAGCCTTTCTTGATAAAAACACTCTAAAAGCTAGGAATAGAAGGAAACTTTCTCTATATAGTAAAGTACATATATGAAAAACCTACAGCTAGCATTGTACACAACAGTAAAAAACTGGAAGTTTTCCCACTGAGTTCAGGAACAAGACAAGGATGTCCACTGTCACCACTGTTATTCAATATTGTGCCAGAAGTTCTAGATAGAGCAATTTGGCTAGATAAAGAAATAAAAGGCACCCAAGGAAGAAAAGAAGAAGTAAAACTTTCACTATTCACTGATGTTACGACCCTATATCTAGAAAATCCTGAAAAATCCACAACAAAGCTATTAGAACCAATAAATGAGTTCAGCAAAGTGGCCAGATACAAGATTAATAAGCAAAAGTCAGTAGCATTTCTATACATTATTGATGAGCAATCTGATAGGAAATCAGAATCAAAAGAATCAAATATTTGGGAATAAACTTAACCAAGGACATAAAAGACCTGTATTCAGAAAACTACAAAACATTGCTAAAAGAAAATGAAAAAGACTTAAATAAATGGAAGGGCATTCCATGTTCATGGACTAGAAGACTAAAAATCATTAAGATTTCAATTCTACCCAAACTGACAGATTCAATGCAATCCCAATAAAAACCCCAACAGCCTGTTTTGCAGAAATTGAAAAACCAATTTACAAATTTATTTGGAAGAGTAAGGGGCCCAAAATAACCAAAAATATATTTTAAAAGGGAGAAAAAAGTTGGAGGACTCTCAGTTCCTGACTTTAAAGCATATTACTTAGCTACAATAGTAAAACAGCATGGTTCTGGCATACAGACAGACAATTGACCAATGGAACCAAATCGAAAACTCAGAAATAAACCCTCATATCTGCAGTCAAGTGATTTTTTACAAGGCTGGCAAACCCTCCCAGCTGGGCCAGAATATTCTACTCAACAAATGGTGCTAGGAGAAGTGGATATCCATATCCAAAAGAAGAAAGAGGACCACTGTATCACACCTTATACAAAAACTCAAAATGGGTCAAGGACCTAAATATAAAAACAATAACCATAAAACTACTAGAAGAAAATGTAGGAAAACATCTTCAAAATCTTGTTTGGGTGTAAACCTTATTCCCAAAGCATGAGCAACAAAAGAAAAAATAATTAAATGAAACTGCCTCAAAATTAAACACTTTTGCACTTCAAAGGACTTTGTCAAAAGGGTGAATATGCAGCCAACTCAATGTGAGAAAATACTTGGAAATCACATATCCAGTAAAGGTTTAATATCCATGCTATATAAAGGGATCATATAACTCAACAATAAAAAGACAAACTACTCAATTAAAAAATGGGCAAAAGACATGAATAGACAAATTGTCCAAAGAAGAAATACAAATAGTGAAAAAACACATGAAAAATGTTCAACATCACCAGTGATTATGGAAATGAAATCAAAACTACAATGAGATATCATTTTACACTTACTAGAATGGTCGCTATTAAAAAGTTGGAAAACTACAAATGTTGTAGAGGATGTGGAGAGATAGAAATGCTATTCACTGTTGGTGGGAATGTAGAATGGTACAGCCACTGTGGAGGACTGTTTGGCAGTTCCTAAGGAAGTTGAATATAGACTTGCTATGGGAACCAGCAATACCACTACTAGGTATATGCCCAGAAGAACTGAGAGCAGTGACATGAACAGACATCTGCACACGATGTTATAGAGGCATTATTCCCAATTGTCAAAAGATGGAAACAACCCAGGTGTCCATCAACTGATGAATGGATAAACAAATTGTAGTGTATATACACAATGAAATATTATGCAGCTGTAAGAAGAAATGAAGTAGTGAAGCATATGACAGCATGGATGAACCTGGAGGACATTATATTGAGTGAAGCAAGCTAGACACAAAAGGACAAGTACTGTATGATTGCACTATTATGAACTAAATACAGTGTGAAACTCATGGAGTTAATAATTAGAATATATATCACTAGAAAATAGAATGAAGGTAGAGAATGGAAAGCTGAGGGTTATTCTGTGCAGAATTAGTAAAAAAGTTGTTTGTGAATCTTTGGACATGAATAGAAATGGTGAAAGCACATCATGGTGTTTGTGACTAGCAGAGCTATTATATGGGTCTGACAGTGGTTGAAAGTGAAAGTCTAATAAAAAAAAATATATATATATATAACAAATAACATTTATGCAAACAAATGCACATATATGCATATGTATTTATATATCATTTTACAAATATTGGTATGTATTGTGAAAATTTTGATTTTTACCCACAATAAAAAAAATTAAAAATTTAAAAATAAATAAATAAATAAATGTCTTAGCACAATTCTGTAAAATAAATTTCTAACATCAAAGAGAAAAAAAAAAAAGTGAAAGTCTAAGGACATTTATATTACTAGAAGGAAAGCTAAAACCCATAACATGGGACTGTATAACATAGTGAAACCTCATGTGAAATATGAATATGGGTAATAACGGCATATATACAACTGTTTTTACAAAATATAAATACAAATAAACTAGAGAAAAGGGAACAGAATAGCAGCTATGTACGGCAGGGAAAGCATAGAGAGATTGAGAGGTGATGAGGGTGTTTTGCTTGTTTGTCTGGGGTTTTTTGTTTTTGATTATTATGTAATAATGAAAAAGTGCTCTAATAATGATTGAAGTAATAAATGCACAACTATTGGTTATACCAAATACCATTGATTGTACACTTTAGATGGATTTATGTTATTAATATGTATCAATAAAACTGATTTGCCAAAAAAAAATGGAAAAAAGAGGGAGTAGATGAAAGTAAAATAAAATATATTATTTTTCCATCTAAAAAAAAAGAAAAAGAAGCAGAGAATTTTCCCTGGCTGGTGGCAGAAGAGAAAAGGAGAAGAGAAAGTCAGAGAGAGATGCAGTAGAAGGGGAAGTCAGAGAGATTCAAAGCAGGAGGAGATTCGTTGGACCATTGCTGACTTAAAGATGGGGGCAGGGGGGCATGCAGAAGCCATGAGGAGGAAATGAACTCTGCCAACAAGCAGTGAGGTTAGAAGGGACTGGACCCCAGATGAGAACCGCATCCTAACCAATATCTCGACCTTGTGAGCCTCAAAGCAGAGAACCCAGCTGAGCCACACTGCCTGGACGTCAGACCCATAGAAACCTTAAGATAATAAATATATGTTGTTTTAAACCACTAAGTTCGAAGGAATTTGTTACACTGCAGCAGAAAGCTAATGAATGGGTTTTCTGATTTCATCCCTTTCCGCCACACCACACTGACGCCTAAATAAGGCTAATAAAAATAAACAACAATAAACTGACAAAGGCACAGTACTAGCCCTCTGGTTTTGCTAATTTCATTTTTACTAGAATTTTAGTTTTAAGGGTGATTTGTTTTCGTTCTTCATTTATTTTGGGTCCTGAGCCTTTGGGCCTAAACTCAGTTTTGAGAAGACGGAACCATATGGGAACCCTGTAATTTATGCATGATTCTTCTGTAAACCCACAATTTCCCTAATTAAAAAAGAAGAAGACAACTCTCATTTTCTTATGTTGATTGTTTACTTGAAAATGTTTCAGGTAAATTATAAATAAAATTAAGAATAAAATATTGTAAGGTTAATTTTGCTCCAATAGTTTGGGATCATTTTTAACTCTTTTTATAATATACTGAAAGTACCATGGGAATTATCTGAACAAGAAGAGTGAGGAACTATTGTTCTATCTGTCACTTCTATTCCTTTCTATAAACTGTGCTGCCCTTCTGGAAATTATCTTCCCCCAGTAAAACCAAGTGGCTCTGAGAAAATATCCACTATTAGTTTCCTATGACTACTGTAACAAATTACTATAAGACTTGTGGCATAAAACAACAGAAATTTTATTCTGTCACAGTTCTGGAGGCCAGAAGTTCAAATTCAAGGTGTCAGCAGGGTGTCATTTCCCCTGAAGGTTCTAGAGGGGAAAGAATCCTGCCTTGCCTCTTTCAGCATCTGGTGGCTGCTGGCAGTCCTTGGCATTCTTTGGCTTGTAGGTGCATCACTCCAACCTCTGCCCCTGTCTTCCCATGACCTTTTCCCCCGTGTGTCTATGTGCCTCTAATCTCCCTCTCTTTCTCTTCTAAGTACACCAGTCATTGAATCCAGTCCAGGATGATCTAATTTCAAGATCTGTAACTTAATTTCATCAGCAAAGACCCCTTTTCTAAATTAGGTCACATTTACAAGTACGAGGAGTTAGAACCTGTACATATCTATTTGGGGGGACAGACTGCTGGGTTCAGACTTTGACCTCACCACTAACTCACTCCAACAATACACAAGTTGTTTAGTGACTCTGGGCCTCAATTTTCTCATGCATGTAAAGATATATAAACACATACATACATACATACAACAGGTATGTACAAGAACGTTCAAGGCCACATTGTTAATAACACAAAATAAAATAAAATAAAATGGAAACAACCTAAATATCCAATAACAGTAGAATAAATTGTAGTAAAATCATCCAGTGGAATATTATTCAGCAATAGCAGTGAATAAATTATAGCCACACACATCAGTATTGATGAATATCAAAATAAAATGTTGAGAAATAAATCAAGTTCTAGAAGAATTCATACTGTAGGATTCCATTAATATCAAGTTCAAAAACAAATTCAACTAAACCATGTATTGTCTAGGGATACATAAGTGGCAAAACTAAAGAAAAACAAAGTAATGGTTTACACGCAATTTAGAATAGTGGTAACTTCTAGAGGCAGGAAGGGGATGCAGTTGGAGAGAGCACAAGGGAACATCTAAGGAATAATAGTTCTATTTCTTAAACTGAAAAGTGTGTATATGGATATTTGTTTTCTAATTCTTCTGTAAACTTTAGATATATATCTTATGCACTGATATATGATCATTTCAAAGCAGAAATAATATAGTAACTAGATGTCACATTTTGGGAGAATTAAATAAGATCATACATGTTTACAACAGTGTTTAGCAAATAGATTATCAATAAATTATAGGAGCTATAATGATGATGTTATAACATGCAGATATTTGTACCACCTATGAGAAGAAAATACTAAAAATATAGCTTCATCTGTGTACACTATTGTATTATAAGACCCTTGGGAATCTGTATTAAATCCAGTCTTTTAGAGAATCCATATTGATGGTTTTCAACTTTCACTCACCTGAGGGATAGTACCAGAAGAAATACTTAGATTCTTGGCCACAGTCAAGAATTCTACTCAGTTAAATATCAAGTACACAGTAGAAACCCATACTGTTGAATAAGTGGCATTTAGTTACCTGGAAACAGAGAATTTAGGAGAAGACCCTTGAGGAAAAATAATCAATTATTAATTGCATCTGAGTACAGAAAATATAGACAGTGGATTGAGTACTGACTATAAATTAATCTATTTAGAGTTTCTTCACAGTCATCTCATTCAATTATCTTATTCTACAGCTTAAGAAGCTAAGGTTTAGGGAGGTTAGCTGACTTCTTCAAGGTCAATAGTGAGTTTGTGGGAAAGCCCGAACTAGAACACATGTCAGGATGGAAGCTGCAAAAAAAGTGTCCTGCTGGCAGTGTTCACCAGATCACACAGAAGGAAAGATGAGAGAGGATGGGAGAGAAAGGGAAAGTGAATGAAATCGAGTATGGGGATCCAGCCCTCAGTTTCCTTCAAACAAACATTGGAGCAAGCATCCATCGAAGCTTCTCTAGATACAGGCCTAATAAACCACTTTTTTGGGTAACACCTCTAAATGAACTCCTTTTGAGCCAGATTCCTAGAAAGACGACAGACCTATATAATTCTGAGCAGATAACATCTCATATGCAATTTCCCAGAACTCTGTCACCCTCTGTCCTACCCTCACCTGCATCTAATCCATTTGATGGGTATGCAATACAATAATTGCTCTTACTTACTCTGCTTTTGAATCATTTTTACCCCTAGCCAATCACCAATCTAAGGCAGAGTTTATAATTATTCATTCAATAAGTACTCAAAGGAAACCTGGTAGGTATAGAGACTCTATACTAGGCACCAGGAATTTGATGAGAAATGGCTTTTACCTTGTACCATCAGGAGAGACAGCAATTTATTCAAAATAGGCCAACAAGAAGGCAAATACTTCCAACCCCTATATTACAAGGACAATTAAATAAAACCTCATAAAGAACCTTTGCTTGCTTCAGGACCTTATCAGCTTGAGTCAGCTGATAGGGAAAGTAAGTCTTATGGCTGAACTCTTGAACCAGGAAAGGATCAGTCCAAAGTTTCTGTCAGGTGACGTGACCTACAGAAGTATTCCCATTCCCCGGCTTATCTTTATGACTGACAAATGATTAGCTGTTATTTGCTTTATGTGCTTGGAAAATATGGTTAAATTGCAGAAGCTGTCCCAAGCAAGAGGTTTCCTTCTGGGAAAAAAGAAAATTTATCCCCTAAATGCAAGAATGCAAGGTTTAATTAAAGAAGAGGAACTTAGATTATCAAACAATGCTCTTTTTTTTTGGTCTGTTGTTCAGTGATTTGTGGGGCCTCTTTAACAAGCATGGAGACTTGTAAACAGAAACCAGATCCTTCTCTAATTTTTATATTCTAATTTGTTGCCACTCCACAGCATTTATAGTAGCCCATAACAAGAAAGTATTACCTCATCAGTTATTCACTCACAGACGTTCAACAATTTAATGATTTATCAGAAATGCACAATTAAATATAATCCATTTTGGGGGAAATTTCTAAATTGTAAAATCGCTCATTTTTTCCCTTTGTAAATGAAAAAGTTGAATTATAATGGAAACATAGTGGATGATTTCTCTGAAGGAATAATTCAGTATACAAAGTTAAGATTAAACTTCCCTGTTCATTAAGGGGAGCTAGGTTTGAGATTCTAGAGCAGAACTGTGACCAAACTGAGTAGTTAGTGACCATATGCACTGCCGCAGGATAGCTTAACCAGCTTATAAATTCTCAGCACATAACAGCAAAATGCATGTGTTGAATGTAGAACACTGTACATAGACAAGTGCTCAAACAATTAGAGTACCCCCTTCTCAACTGACTTATTGTCCAGAACACTGAGTTCAGTGAAGCACCTAGTATCCCTAAAGGCAGTGGTCAGTGAGCGAAAGCCAGTCAATCAAACGCCAATCTCCATAGCTCGTGGAGAGAAGCAGTGTTTTATTCAAAGCGTAGCATCAGAATAAAGTAAAGTTTGCAAAGATGAATCCTAGAATCAAGAAAGCAGAGAAGGAGGGGGCACAAACATGTACATCTATCAGACAAGGCCACGGGACCATTTTTTAATTTCAGAAATTATTCCAGTTTAAAGAAAAGATTTTGGAAAGACAAATCTTTTCATAGACAGAAACACTAGGGTTGGGGGATTGTCTCTTGGTTTCTTTGCTTGTTTTAGTTAATTTTCCCATGATGAGTTGGTTTGTTTCTCAGACCGTGCCCCAAAATAGATTGAAATCAAGTTCTTGATCAGAGATCTAGGATGCCTTACCTAATGACACACACTCTTTCTCCCTTCTCCTAAGCACGTATTGTCCCTTCAGATAAAGTTCACCATGAAACTAAATGACACTGTCAGAAAGCACCTTATACGGAGATCCTTCTGGCTGTCTGAAGGCAGGTCACACCACCTCTGCCTGACCCTATGAGAAAACTAAGATGACCAGTGAGTCCTCCTGCATAAGAAACAGCAAATTGTATGGATAGTTGCAATATCGGGATGAGGAAGGCAGGACTGGAAAAAACAGCCTTAGGCCATCCCCCACAAGGCCCCTGATTCAGAAGGAAAAATCATCCAGTACCCACAATACATCATCGTAATCCCCAGTATAAGGATTTGGGGTGTATGCAGCTCAGCAAGGAATTTGAAAGCTAGAATTGCAAGGTAAGAGATCTGAGAGCCTCAAGTGGGGAGGGTTTCCAGCATTTCAGATGATTCTGCTTTGTTTGTTTTCAGTCTAGACTGAAAGTGCAAGGACTTAGGAAATGTGCTTTAGGTTAGAAGACAGCCTGGGGTTGTTTTCTTTCTCTGCTTAGAGCCCTGAGTAATAATACACAATAATGCCAGTGCCTGTACTCAAAGCTGACTAATGGCTACCGAAGTTCCCTCTCTTTGCTTCCACATCCAATCAGTAATCAAGGATCACTGCCACTGCCTTCTTAGGACCTCCTCCACATTCCCCTACTGATGTCTTCAACATTTCTGAGGCCTCAATATTTCTCGCCTGGATTAGAACAATCATCTTCTAACTAACTGCTCTCTCTGCTGCCAGCCCCCGATCCATCCTCCATACTGTTTTTTTAAGAACAAGTTTGACCACAGGACTCCCTGTTTAAAATTCTTTAGTTGCTTCTGATAGCCTTCAGATTAAACTCCAAAACTTTTTAGTATGGGCTCTGGTGAAACAATTATCTCTGTCCAATTCTTTCTTACTTAACAACTTGGAAACTTTCTCAATCTCTCTGATCCTATAAAAATGGGATAACAATGGTCCTTATAACATCAGTTTGTTGTTAAGATTCAGTGAGAGACTCCTATTCAAGGACTTAGCACTGTGCCTAGCTTTCAGTGATAACAGCTATGATGATGATGATGATGATTTCACCAATGTACAATTATTAGCTGCAAAAGCCCTCTTACAATCTAGCCCTTTCTCCCTCTCCAGTTAAATCTATCTTGCTACTGGCTGATCAATAATCACAACTATTATATGGGAAATACCTACCTTGTGCAAGCCCTTAAGGTAAGGAATTTATATAAATATTTAATTTTTAACAATTCCTTGAGCTCAGTAATAGTATCCTCATTTTACAAATAGGGAAACCAAAGTCGCAAAAAAAGTTAAGTAACTTGGCCAAAGTAACCCAGTTAATAACTGGTGGAACCCAGAATTGAAATCAAAGTCCATCAAACTCCAAATCCATTTTTGATAACAACACTATGCTGACTTTACCCCACCTTACTTCCAAAAAATTGCTGCAAAAATATTTCTGGTCCCACGTGTTTTCCAGAACTTTGCCTGTTCTCCATTATGAAGGAGAATCTATGTCCCCCTCCCCTTGAACCTGGGCAGGACATAGGGACGAGTCCAGCAGAGTGAGGTTATATGTCTTCCAAGGCTAGGCCATCAAAGGCAATGCAGCTTCTGTCTGGCTCTCTCTTTTGGAACATGCACCTTTGAAGGCCTAAACTGCCATGTAAGAAGTTCAGCTATCCTGAAGCCACCATGCTTGAGAAACCATGTAAGAGAACACATAATGATAAAAATGACTGAGGAGCCCCAGCCCCAGTCGTCCCTCAAGCAGCCCTGCTGACACCACAGAGAACAGAGTAGAGTTGCCTTGGCCAAGCCCTGGCCCAAACTGCAGATTCATGAGCTACATAAATGATTGTGACTGTTTAAACCCCTAAGTTTTGGGGCGGTTTGTTAGGCAGTAATAGAAAACCAGAACACCACAAAAACCTCTGACACTATTTAATCACTTTCATTTCCCCTGACAACACACCTTCCATGTTGTTCACAGGTGTAGCTGCCTCCTTCTAAAAGCACAGTCAACCCACGACACCCCACCCAGCACACACATACATTCATTTAAAGAGTTACTTTGCTTTCAAGGGTCATTGTAGATGTTGCGATTTCAGTCATCTTTCCCAAATCTGCAAGTGGTGGTTAAGGACCCAAGTTTCAAATCAAATGCCTAGGCTTGAATTTTTTGTCCACTGTTTCCAGACTATGGGACTTAATCTTTCTAGACCTGTGTTTTCCCCAAAAGGGAGTAATAATTATATTATTATAGGGAATATTATATTATTATAGGGAATCATTTATAGCTCCTAGCAAAGTTCCTGTTACTTAGTAAGAGTTCAATACATGTTACTGTTATTGGAGCACTAATTATATTTCATTTTGTTTATCTCTTTCTCTATTTCCTCCTCTGACCTGTTAGTCATTTGAGAAGGGGAACATTGTATCCTCAATGCCTGACCCCAAGGATACGCAAAACGCATTTCTGTTGAATAAATAAATGGATGAATGGGCAAGTATAATCTAGCCTCCCTTCACCCCAGCATGTAGGAGAGGAAAGAAGCTAGAGATCTCTGGTCCTCTGGGAAGTAATCTTTGTGCTGTCTGCATGCTTTCCCCCATGTCAGGCCTAATTCTTCACTCTTTCCTAGAGATGCTACAGTACTACAGCCTTTATTTGTGTGACTCAGTCATCCCCAAAACAATGCGAACAGCCTCCTCACTTAGCCAAGTGAATCCTCTGGCTTCTGACAATCAAAAGCCCATGCCAAAATCTCACCTGGCTTCCAGCTGCAGACTCCCTTGCCACTTAACCATTTTATAGCATGCCATCTAGATGCCTGAGTTTGCCAAATAAAATCCAGTTAATCTTTTACAATGTCAGTCCCCTTTATGGACTGTATTATATGGCAATACCATATGGTAGCAAGGATGTGAAAGGGGCTCTGCTCTTACCTGACAAGTAGCTTTATGCTTCACTAAGCAAATAATTTATCTCTGGCCCCATTATATTTCCCCATTGATCTCTGCTCAATAGAGAGAAATGGAAAGAAATTACTAAACAGCAACACAATCCTGGTTAGTAAGATGAGAAGAGAATTTCTATACTTAATTTTCATTTTCACCATAGAACTTACATATATGCATATTTATAGATAAAATTCATACCATAACAGCTAACTGAATCTATGAATATGCTGACTGAGTACCAGTGACTGTCATTGGGACTCAATGTCATTCCAGTACATCTTAATTTCAATATCCAGAAACCCCCATTGCACCAGCTAGTGCTTCAGTATGCCCTCTTGCCTCAGCATAAAAAGGAAAGTTTAAAATATTTTTTAAATTAGTAAAATCCATGGGGTTGCTTGTCTACAGTAAAAAAATTTTTTTAAAAATGCTTTAAAAGCAAATGTGGAATTTTTCTTATTGTTGTTATTGTAAGTTCTATGTGTCTTGTAAGGTTTAATCATCTCTGCATTCTTTCTCTGGAAAGAGCCCTTTGCAGGCTTCAGAATGCTGAGGTTAAGAAAGATTTCTGAGGCATGGTTTCACATCCTCTGATTGGGTAGCCGCTCTCGAACGATGTGAGCCTTTTGCTGTTGACTCACCAGAGGGCAGCAGCTTCGCAGCTTGATGTCAGCTTGTAAGAATGTCAGGCACTTGTCTCTGGCAGGTCCCCCACACCCCCCAGCTGCCACCCAGAGTTGAGCAAAGCTGTTTGGGTTCACCTCTGACCAGCCTCCTGGCTGGGCTTCTCAGTGCCTGGTTACCATGCTCTAACAAAGAAAATCCTGACCAGATCTCGGCAGGAGAACACTAAACTCTTCCAGCTACGTGCCTCTGGGAATACGAATATATTCACCCAATTAAGGTTAGGATATTTGGGAGACTGGTTATGTTTTTCTGTACACCCCCCACTGCCACACACATGCACACAAGTCTCTGGGAGGAAAACACAAGAATGCAGAAAGACATCTGTACACAGTCATTGATAAGATTTCTAGATTCTGAAAGGATTGTGTGCTGTCTGCACACCTAGTTATTTGATCTGCCTCAATTTCCCATTTATGACTATTTACCCTGAAGCCCCAGATGAGAGCCAAGGCTATCTCGGAGGTCCATTTCACCCTAACAGTCTATGTTCCCATAAGCTTAGAAATCTAGGAGCTTTCCGAGAGAACTGACTTCCTGATGCTCATGGCACTTGGAACAGTTGCCTGCCCCCACTCCCCGAGTAGCTAGACCTAGCTCTATTCCTACCTATTTTTATATACCACCACCTAGTTTCACATCTCCTCTCCTACTATCTACACCATCCTCACATATAGCAGAGAAGAGAGCCTTAGAGCTAAGTTAATTAAAATGTTCATATTTGGGGCAGTCTTTTGATGATTCTTGTGGTTTTAGGCAAATGAAAGCAGTAAGCAAATGGTTGATAGCATATCCAGTTAAGGTTAGCTTGGCTAAGGTCAAGTAAGCAAGTATACCAGTAATTGGGTGGGATTGATGAATCATAGAAACTAAATCATTCCTAATTCAACTGGCAAAGAGTGAGTATTCCAGGGTTTAAGGATGTTTGATTTTCTTGGTACACTATGATCTCAGAGAAAATTGCTGTCTACCAACTTACTCACATTTTTTTTTTCCTTTATTCTGGTGGATGGCACCAGCTTCAATTTCCTGTTCTGCTGGAATGTCCTCCAGGAGACATGTCTTTGTCCTAATCCCAGAACCTGTGAATGTGACCTTATTTGGAGAAAAGGTCTTTGCAGACATAATTAAGGATCATGAGATGAAATCATCTCAGACGATCTGGGTGGACCTTCAACCCAATGACAAGTGTCCTTGAAGGAGGCACACACAGAGGAGAGACATAGGGAAAAGAGGCATGTGAAGATAGAGGCATTGTTTGGCGTGATGTGGCCACAAGCCAAGGAATGCCTGGAGCCACCAGAAGCTGGAAGAAGCAAGGAATGGAATCTCTCCTAGAGACTCTGGAGGATCTGGCACCTTGATTTTAGATTTCCTGCCTCCTGAACTATGAGAGAATAATTTTCTGTTGTTTTAAAGCCACCAAATTTGTGATAAGTTGTTACTGCAGTCCTAGGAATCTCTCCAGTTACAAACTCAAATACCTTATAGGAATAATGCATATAATGAAATAAGCAAGCAGTCCAGGTAGGGAAAGTCTGGTCTTAGCAACCTATATAATTTTCAGTAATAAAATTGACTGTTTCAAAGGCAAGGAAACAACAGGAAGTGTAGCAGTCTGTAACAAAGTGAGAACAAATGTCCCATTCAAAAGAAGCACCCATCCCTCAGAACCATCGATTTGTTACCATGTGAAAACTTGAGCCCAGTGTGCTCAGATCTTTCCATTTCATGAGGTTTTTATTTTAAATCTACTACATTTTAAGTTTTGGTTTAAAAACAAACTAGACAAAGAGCATTGAATGGGCCAAACCAAATGCATTTGAAGGCTGAATTATGACCTCAAGTTGTCAGTTGCAGCCTTTAGAGCCAACTAACCCTTCTAACAGCATCTAAGAGGAGTGCCATAGACACAGCATGACAGAACCAAGAATTCTTAAACCCATCTTCCAGCCTAGGCCACTTACATTCAAAATTCTAAGGAAAAAAAAAAAA